>JAMKQA010040383.1:0-10907 GCA_024699735.1 Posidonia australis
TAACAAACAGAAGCATGTGCAGGTTATGTGCAACAGTGGTGACATAGCAAATGTAAAAAGGAAACACCCATTATACAAAAGGCATGCATGTAAGAAAGACACCACTTATAAAGGGACAACCGAAGCAAAGCATGGAAATAGGCAAACAAGGAGAAAAGCCAAAGTAAACGAGAAACCCAAAACAAAAGCCGGGATCTGGTTCTCCCCAGCGGAGTCGCCAATTCCTGCAACCATGCCGGCGACAACCTCGGGATTAGCACGAAAGGCCAAATGCGTGAGGATCGGCAAAGTCACGACAAAAATAATAAAAATAATGATAAAATGCAGGAGTCGCCACCTAGTCTATTTAAAAATGGATGACAAGGAAAACAACTTAAAACATTCAAATCATGCAATAAAGCCAATGGAAAAGGTCTTCATAAACCAGAAATGGGCAAGGATCCCTGTTACGCACGAGGAAGGTATTAGGCACCCTCGTGCGCCCGAAAAATCAGTCTTTCTATGGGTTTCTCATTTACTTATATGAAATGTCGGCTTTTCAGCCTTTTCTGTATGCTCGAGGGCGATATGCAATGCAATGCTATGGTGTCTTATGCTAAACATGGGTGTGTGGGCTATAGGGTGTGTCCTAATGCTCAGAAAGGTCACTTGTACTGTGGGTCAAGCACCGGTGCAAGGATATTGCACAGATATGATCAAAGATCTAACAAGTTTGAGTGATTTTCATCCTCGCTTTACTATATGCAAAATATGATCTATCATGCATGCAAAAGGCTGAAAACAGAATGGGGTCTTCCTGATATATCCAAGAGGACAACTAGAGAAAACCAAAAGCAAATCCAAACGGGAAACATCCTAAATACCATGCCAAAAGCTGCTGTCTGCAACAGAAAACAGGCTGGTGCGCCTGTTTGGTGTGCCAGACTGGTGCTCTAGTCTAGTGCGCCAATTATGTACTTTACTAGGGTGCCAGGAAAGTATGCCAGAGGAAATCATAGATCCGACAGTAAACCAGAATGCCATGCAATGTCAAAAACTTGTAAACTTGCAAACTCAACAGAAAATGCAACATGAGTATCTTATCGAAATCCCAACAAGAAAACACAAGATGGGTCTTGTGCTCAAGGGTTGTATGCCTCACACAAGACCACACCATCCCTATGCTATGTAAAAACAACAAGATTCAGCCATGCTATCCAAATCTGGATCATGGACTGATGCATAAGAACCTCCCAAACAAGAGTTCATGGGGCAATCAGCTCACTAGATTTCAGCAACTGGCTGAATATGCAAGATGCAAAAAAAGCTTAAAAACAGTGTCATCCAAGACCGAAATCATGCATGTAAAGACATGACATATCAGAGAATACACACTATAAAAATCAAAGTCAAAAACACCCAGGAAAGCATGCATGATATGATGCAAAAATGATGATTTATACTCTGACCAGACTAGTGCACCAGAATGGTGCTCTGGTTAGGAGCGCCACCCTAGTGCGCCACCTTGGTGCTCCAGTGTGGTGCACTCCATAAAATCTGAATCAGATTGTTGTTTGATTTTAAATTCTTGTCTAGATGCAAGAGATGTAATGCAATTTATCTTAACCAGATTGATTAATCAGATGGTAAAAAGCTGAAATTTGATGAAAAGCAAGCAATGAAAGTCCTTTTATCATTTATCTTAAATCATGCAAGATCATGGGTTAAGGGCTGAAAATATTGCATTGTAGATTCTAAAGAGCATGCAATGAAGTAATGAACCTAACAATCATATGAAGATGGTGAATACATAAAGAGTGTATTTGCAGCTCATTTCATGGCAAATATTTGCATGAATCATGATTCATTATGTAAGAACAGAGATTATATGATGCAGAAGTTAATATGGCATTGGAGAATTGTGAATATACATATAGGAGTAATCATCTCATCCCAAGAACATCATGAAAACAGCTTACTAACAGATCAGATATCTTGTTTTTTTTACATGCTTTTACATGGTGTAATATCTAGAGCTTAAACATAAGGATACGTGAAAGAGGAGTAAGGATCTTACCTTGCTAGTGGTGTTTCCTCCTTGAAGGCTCAAGATAATACTTCCTTCTTGCTTTGGATTGGCTGAGGATGCTTTGGAATGCAAAGATATCTTTAGGAAACGAGAGAGGGTTGCTCAGAATAAGTGAATGGCTTCACCAAAGTGATGAGTTGCCAAGTCCCTTCAAATGGTTGCCAATGGAGGTCCTTTTATAGAGTTCCACAAGGGTAACTCCCATGGGATGCATATAGCCTCGCAAACGAAGAGTCTGGCGTAGATTCACATGGAATATCCACTAGTGAGGGTTACAAGCATGGGAGATGGAAAGCCAGCAGCCATCAGCCAGCACTCTGAAAAATGGTTGTGCGCCAGCTTGGTGCGCTAGGATGGTGCTCTGATTTGGTGCGCCACCTTGGTGCTCCAGCTAGGTGTGCCACTTTAATGTTCCTGCTTGGTGCTCCACATTGGTGCTCTCCACTAGCTACCTGAATTGCTAATTGGGCCATAGGCTTGTGGTCGGTTTGTGCAATAATCTCTGGCTAGTTGAAAATGTCAAATAGGATTCAAAAAGTGGTTGAGCTTCCCGCATCCAAAGCAACATCTGGAGAGTTTACCTATGAGCCACCTCAAAATTGGGGAATCTACACAGGGGCATGTCAGCTGCTCTTTGGCTACAAATCTAGTAGAGGATACTGTACACTAGGGGCAGGCCAACTGCCTTTATGGTGACAATCTCCTTCGTCAAGCAAGGGGATGTCAGCTACTCTTTGGCTAAAGATCTAGCAAGGGATACCGTACACTAGGGGCATGTTAGCTGCCTTTATGGTGACAACCTCCCTTGTCAACTAGGGGCATGTCGGCTACCTATTGGTTGACCCACTTTGGGATAGTATCTTCATATAGGACACACTGACTGCTCTATTGCTCGAGGCCAAGAACAAGGACACCGACAACCTTATCCCTCCAAGATCAGAATAGGATCTCTGGTAAATCCAAGAGAGATGAATCGCAAAACACAACGATTCATGGTTGAGTATTGGGGGGTTATAATCACAACTTCCGACCTCGGTCTTGTTCCTGCAGAATTAGCAAGATCCTTTCCATGTCTTGTACATAGCTTCAGAGTAATCATTCCAGTAGTGTGAACAGTATCGTCGAACTGTACTGTAGTCCGCTTGGGGTTAAGTGGAACGGTTGATCCCTTCAATACTCAATATCAGCTCTGTCACCAAACAATCCCGACCACTTGGGTTTGATGGCCTTTTCTCACTGATTTGACATTTGATCTGGTCTTGATGGCGGCATTGATCTTTTCTCAAGGCTTGGCACTCGAATTGAACCACTGCATAGCCTATAGTTTGGTTTGCTATGACCCAATGGTCATTGAATGGTTTCCACGGTCTTGGGTTACTCTTCCTTATTTTCAAAGCATTTATATAGCACATTCTATCTACATCAGACTTCTTAGATTATGATTGTATGGAACAAAGCCCTTTGTCTAATTGAAAGCAAATATTTTGATGATGTTTCGCAAGAGTTCTGTTTCCTAGTCTGCAGTGGCCGGAGTCAAGAAAAAGCTGAAGCTTCCCTATTCGATCATGGGTTTCCCACGATGGTTGTACCGGCACATTGCTCAGATGTTCTCCAGCGGTGGATAGGGAAATTGACGGACAGTGATCGTGACAAGCTGCGAACTTGGGGTATCCCCTCAAAGTTCTTCGACATTGCGAATGTGGAGGTTTCTCGATATCTTTTGTGTGCAGCTGCCCGTTTCTAGAAGCTCGCTATTCATGTATTCTGCTTCGGAAGAATCGAATTGACTCCTACTTTGGAAGAAGTCAGCCAGATGTGTTGCCTGCATAAGCTTATAGGGCCTACTGTGTTTATGCGGCAAGACAGATACTCCACAGTATTGAGTGAACTGACTGGCCTGTCAACCGACGATTGTGGTCATCAACTCATCTATACTGATGGGCCAACTCCAATGTTACAATTGGCATACTTTGACAAGGTGGTCGAGATGCGCACCTCCCTGGGTGATGAGCTATGGCTGAAAGGTTTTGTGGTTCGCTTCTTAGGCAAGCTAGTTTTCAGCCACGGTCGAACCATTGTGAACATTGAGGTTGCAGAGATCGCTTTGGTAGTGGTAACCCATCAGATGGACTTGGCTCTAGTTATCTTGGTAGAGATTTACCAGGCCTTAGACCAATCATTATGTCGTTGTCGACATTTCTATGGTTGCAAAAGCTTTTGTACAGGTGTGGTTGGCCGCTCATCTAGGTGTGGAGATCTTATGCCCTCAACAGTCAGCCTTTAAATCTTATTGTCAAAGCGGTCATGTTCGCACCCTCACATCAGTTCACAAGGAGTATGAGTGGCTGGCGAGCTTAACAGAAGATAAGGTGACCTGGCGCATCATTCCCTCGGCAGCTCACAATTTCGAGGCATTCTTCAATACTGCTGACATGCAGCTTATCATCCTACCAGGGCTGACTAGTGGTGTTGAGTATCATCCAATTTGGGTGATGC
Organism: Posidonia australis; assembly: GCA_024699735.1. Taxonomy (NCBI): domain Eukaryota; kingdom Viridiplantae; phylum Streptophyta; class Magnoliopsida; order Alismatales; family Posidoniaceae; genus Posidonia; species Posidonia australis. The sequence goes on from JAMKQA010040383.1 coordinate 4,565, forward strand.
GGCAGTTCAAATACCAATAGGATTCCTTCGTTCAAGGGTTAATGCTAGCTCGCTTTCAGGAGTACCCTTTGAGCACTTATGCCATGACTAAGGAGCTATCACGCCTATTAAATGGCTCCATTCTATCGGACAGTCTCACAGTCATAAAAGGGAGGGGTTGTTCAGTGGATTATGAAGCCGAAATTGAAGAAACCTGGCCGATCTGTGGTGTAGCACCAAGCCATACACTGTTCACCAAAGCTAGAGGCTCTAAGAGGTCCAGGGATGATGCAGATTATTGACATTTGTGCTGTGCTATTTGCTGAATAGTATAATCACTGCATTGTATTCGATTACTATAGTAGGTTCATTGAAACATTTGAATTAGTTTGATTGGATGCTTATGGTTGATTTGAAGCTGGAATTGTCATGACTGTAACATGTGCTTGGCTAGTTCAAATTTTTGCCTTCTTCTAACTGTCGACCTGGCACTAGGGTGTGCCCAGCAAATAGTCGAGAATATTATTTCGATTTTGGCACCTAAGCCTGGACAAACGAAGTCGTCATAGATTTCTGTACTAGGAAGGAGGGATCCTAGTATCCATCCCAGGTTCGATTCGGACGAACAAATCTCAGTGCCACCCTTGCCTTTGAATTCCGCCCTTGACAAGCGGATTAAGGCACCCCTTTTCCATATTCTTCTAGACTACCGGACAGAGTCTAGATGGTCCCATCCCAGGTTCAATCTGGACGAACGAATCTTGGTGCCACCCTTGCCTTTGAATTTCGACCTTGACCGGCAAATTCAAGGCTGCCCTTTTCCATCTTCTACTAGACTACCAGACGGAGTCTAGATGGTCCCAATATAGATTCTATCCGGACGGACGAATCTCGGTGCCAACCCCTTGCCCTTGAAGTCCGACCCTGACAGGCGGATTCGAGGCCAATTTTCCATCTTCTTCTAGACTACCAGACAGAGTCTAGATGGTCCCATCCTATGTTCGATCCGGACGGACGAATCTCAATGCCACCCAAGCCTTTGAATTCCAACCCTGACCAGCGGATTCAAGGCTCCCCTTTTCCATCTTCTTATAGACTACCAGACGGAGTTTAGATGGTCCCATCCCACGTTCGATCCAGACGGACGAATCTCAGTGCCACCCTTGCCTTTGAATTTTGACCCTGACCAGCAGATTCAAGGCACCCCTATTCCATCTTCTTCTAGACTATTGGACGGAGTCTAAATGGTTCCATCTTAGATTCTATCCGGATAGACGAATCTCGGTGCCACCCCCTTTGCCTATGAAGTCCGACCCAGATGGGCGGATTCAAGGCCACTTTTCCATCTTCTTCTAGACTACCGGACGAAGTCTAGAAGGTCCCATCCTGGTTCGATCTGGACGAATGAATCTCGGTTCCACTCTTGCTTTTGAATTCCAACCCTGACTGGCGAATTCAAGGCACCCCTTTTTCATCTTCTTCTAGACTACCAGACGGAGTCTAGATGGTCCCATCCCAAGTTCGATCAGGACGGACAAATCTCAGTGCCACCCTTGCCTTTGAATTCCAACCCTGACAGACGGATTCAAGGCACCCCTTTTCCATCTTCTTCTAGACTACCGGACGGAGTCTAGATGGTCTGATTCCAAGTTCGATCCAGAGGAACGAATCTTGGTGCCACCCTTGCCTTTGAATTCCGACCCTGACCGACGGATTCAAGGATGCCCTTTTCCATCTTCTTCTAGACTATCAGACGGAGTCTAGATGGTCCCATCCCAGATTCTATCCGGACGGATGAATCTCAGTGCCACCCTCTTGCCTTTGAATTCTGACCCTGATAGGCGAACTCAAGGCCACTTCTCCATCTTCTTCTACACTACGAGACAGAGTCTAGATGGTCCCATCCCAGATTCTATCCGGACGGACGAATCACAGTGCCACCCTCTTGCCTTTGAATTTCGACCCTGACAGGCGAATTCAAGGCCACTTTTCCATCTTCTTCTATGCTACCAAATAGAGTCTAGATGGTCCCATCCCAGGTTCGATCCGGATGGACGAATCTTGGTGCCACCCTTTCCCTTTGAATCCCAACCCTGATTGGCAGATTCAATGCACCCCTTTTCCATCTTCTTCTTGACTACCGGACGGAGTCTAGATGGTTCCATCCTAGATTCAATCCGGACAGACGAATCTCGGTGCCACCCCTTGCCTTTGAATTCCAACCTTGATCGGTGGATTCAAGGCACCCCTTTTCGATCTTCTTCTAGTCTACCAGACAGAGTCTAGATGGTCCGTTCCAAGTTCAATCTGAACGGACGAATCTCAATGCCACCCTTGCCTTTGAATTCCAACCCTGACCAGTAGATTCAAGGCACCCCTTTTCCATCTTCTTCTAGACTACCAGATGGAGTCTAGATGGTCCCATCCCATGTTCGATCCGGACGAACGAATCTCGGTGCTAGCCTTGCCTTTGAATTCCAACCCTGACCGGTGGATTCAAGGCTGCCCTTTTCCATCTTCTTCTAGACTACCGGACGGAGTCTAGATGGTTCCATCCCAGATTCTATTCGGACGGACGAATCTCAGTGCCACCCTTTGCCTTTGAATTCTGACCCTGACTGGCGGATTCAAGGCACCCCTTTTCCATTTTCTTCTAGACTATCAGATGGAGTCTAGATGGTCCCATCCCCAGTTCAATCTGGATGGACGAATCTCGGTATCCTTTGCCTTTGAGTTATGACCCTGACCGACGGATTCAAGGCACCACTTTTCCATCTTTTTCTAGACTACCGGACGAAGTCTAGATGGACCCAACCTAGGTTCGATCTGGACGGACGAATCTCAATGGCACCCTTGCCTTTGAGTTTCGACCCTGACCAGTGGATTCAAGGTCACTTTTCCATCTTCTTCTATACTACCGGACAGAGTCTAGATGGTTCCATCCCAGGTTCAATCCGGACGGACGAACCTCGGTGCCACCCCTTACCTTTGAAGTCCGACTCTGACAGGCGGATTCAAGGTCACTTTTCCATCTTCTTCTAGACTACCGAACGGAGTCTAGATGGTCCCATCCTAGGTTCGATCTAGGCAGACGAATCTCGGTGCCACCCCTTGCCTTTGAAGTCCCACCCTAACAGACGGATTCAAGGCCACTTTTCCATTTTTTCCTAGAATACCGGACAGAGTCTAGATGGTCCCATCCTAGGTTTGATCCGGACGGACGAATCTCGGTCCCACCCAATTTGCCTTTGGACTTCGAGCCTGACAGGCGGATTTAAGGTTACCCTTTTCCATCTTCTTCTAGACTACCGGACGGAGTCTAGATGGTCCCATCCCAGTTTCGATCCAGACGGGCGAATCTCGGTGCCACCCCTTTTGTTTTTGAGTTCCGCTTCGAATAGACGGAATCAGAGCAAACTATCTTCCTCTTTTCCTTGGGTAAATAACCCAAACTATCTGGTTGGTTGGTCCGTCAACTTATCACACTTTGTCCCTCAGTTTGCAAACCTTATTGTCTTACCTAATGCCCCTTTCCTCGGGCTGATACTCCCGAACTATCCAGTTGATGACCGTCATCTTGTCTGGAGCGGGCTGATACCCCCAAACTATCTGGTTGATAGCCGTCATCAGTCTTTCTTCAGTTGACGAGTCTGATGTCTTGTTGTGCATCCTTTTAGGCCGAAAGATCTGTCATTTGCCAAGTTCCCCTGTCGTGCGACGAGCCTGGCAGTCTTCGCATCCCTTTGGTACGAGTCGGGAAATGCCTCACGCTCCACTACGTGAGCTGGCAAGTTACCTGCTCATTGCCAGCATCATCCTTTGCATCAGCATCGCCCTCATGCATCACCTGACATTAGGGTCAACCCTTTTTGCATCAGTATCTTACATGGCCCCGAATCATAACTCTCGGTGCATCTACCGAATAAGTGGTTCACGGCCCTACTGTAAATACTACTCTCCTGCGGACTCAAGCGGGGTGTCTTGTCAAACCTGAGCATCGATCTCGGTTCCATCGGTCCCTCGACCTTGCTCAGGAAGGGGCATCTATAAACACCCTGATTTTGCAGTCACTTAGTAGTAAGCTCCTCTAGAAAATACTCTAGTTGCAACCATCGCCATTAAACCCTAACCCCATCAAAACCCTAAACCCTCAAGCCAACTAGGCCCACACAAGCCACTCTAACTTAATCCAAGTAAAAACCACTAATTAAAACCAAAATAAAACAAAAGCCACCTAAAAACATTTAAAACCCTAATTAAAACCAAAATTAAACAAATTTCACCTAAATCCACTTAAATCCAGATAAAATCCAAATTAACCAACTGAAAACCCTAATTAAAGTCAAAATCAAATAAAAATCCATTTTAAACCACTTTAATCCATTTAATTTCAAGGAAAACCTAAATTAAACTCAAAAAACCCTAAAGTCACTTAATTAAATCCAAAAAATCCAAATTTAAACCCAAAACTTTAATTAAAATCCAAAAAACCCTAATTAAACTAAAAACCAAGATTAAAATCTAAAAAACCCGTAATTAAACTAAAAAAACCCTTAATTAAAATCCAGAAACCCTAATTTAAACTAAAAAACTCTAATTAAAATCCAAAATCCCTAAAAACCCCCTGAAATAATTAAAATCCTGAAAATCCTAATTTAAAACCAACTAAATAAGTTACAAAAACCCTAAATTAATTAAATCACAAAAACCCTAAAATAATTAAAATCCTAAAAGGATTAATTTAAAATCATTTAATTAAACCCAAAAGACACTAACTTAAAATCACTAAATTAAACTTAAACTCCTAAAAAACCCTAATTTAGAAACAATTAAACTTCAAAATTACAAAATCAAAACTTAATTAAAATCAAAACCTAAAACAAAACCCTAAAAACCTAAAACCAAGAAAAACCCAAAAAACAAAAGCCCATAGCCCATTATGCAGCCTAGCCCAGCCCAAACCACATTTGATTAAAAACTTAGGGAAAAAGGAAAATAAATGAATAGTCTCCTTCTTCCCCAACTGCAACCATCACCCCTCCCACTCCTTCCTTCTCACGTTTTGGCCAATTGCAACCACCACCCACGATCCCCTTGTGCCTTCCACCTCTCTTAAAAGCCTCGAGGAACAACCAACTGAGGAGGGAGAGAGGCAACTGACTGAACAGAGAACACAGAGAGGAGGAGAACAGAGACCACCGGAGGTCTGATCCCAGAAAAAACCTGAACCAGAGCATCCACATCCACATTCTTCTCCTCCCATCTAAACTCTCCATCCCCAGCCATGTCTAACTGCACCGAGTAACACCGGAGACAGCCTCACCCAACCGTGGTATAGGTAAACACCATCTGCATTCCATTTTTTTCCTTTCACTGTTCGATGCATTCATGTGTGTTTGGGCGTCCTTATCTCCACTTGCGTGCCTGAGATGGCCATGAGAGGGAAGCCACTCCACTTCCCCCTTCATTGCAACCCATCATCTCACCGGAACCCATCTCCGGTGAGTTAGATGGGGAAGGGAATCCACCCAGTAGATCTTAGAAATAGGCATGTAGGAGCACTCGTAGGCACTACTCCTTGCTCCCCATGCCCTCCGTTAGCCTCACGGAAGCCCAGGCAGACGGAGCTCCGCTCAACGTCACCGAGAAAGACAACCGGAGTCGTCACCAGAGAGCCAAGCGAGAAGGGTGGTCTGGGGGTCCCTAGACCTCCACATAGCCTCTAGGAACCGCCTCACCTCCTTCCAGTCCTCACCTAATCACCGTGGCCATCCACCGATCCACCACTGACAACCTTCGACGATCGTCGGAGCCTACCGTCGCCTTCTTCGGTGAGTCGAATGGGAGGAGGCTCCCAGTAGCCCTCCTCGCCCCCCGAAGCCACTGGAAAGCTCGCGACAACCTCCTAGAACTCCCTTAGCCCTTGGATGCCGCTCACCATGGCTACAATGCTGCTGTCAAGTTGTCGTCGTTGTCCCCATGCTGCTCGTCGGAGCCCGATGTGGGGGAGGCCTCTCAAGCCTCCCCAGTCTAGCCCACAACCATGGAAGTGCTCCCCATGGTGCCTTCAAGCTCCGTTGACCACCGCCACTGCTTTCTCGCTGTCACAGCGCCGTCGAAGGCCCGTCGGAGTTACGCTGGAGCGGGATCGCTAGCGATCCGTCGACGATCTTTGAAACAACTAGATTTAGGAAATTATTTTTTAGTGTTTTATAATTACACATAGGTCCTGTAACCATGCCGGCGAGGAGATTCCGCAAAAGAATGTGAAATCGGTCGGCAAAATCACGTCGAAAAAAGCAAAACAAAAGGAGTCGCCACCTAATCTATTATGGAAGACAAGGAAAACCATATACATGAAGAA
>JAMKQA010040384.1:0-18968 GCA_024699735.1 Posidonia australis
TACCCGCATTCTGGTTATTTCGTAGACTTGTCTTTGTTGTTTTTGCATGATTTTTCATGTTATGGTTTTCCTTGTCTTCCATAATAGATTAGGTGGCGACTCCATTTGTTTTGTTTTTTTTCGACGTGATTTTGCCGTCCGATATCGCATTCTTTTGCGGAATCTCCTCGCCGGCATGGTTACAGACATCTTTCCCAAAGTTGCGCCATTCCTCCAGCTACTGGAGATTCGCCCACCACCGGACCCACTTCCTAGGTGGTATAAGGCTAACTTGTTCTGCCAATTCCATCGCACTCGTGGACATTCGACAAACAATTGTTTTACTCTCCAAAATGTTGTCCAGGATTTGATTGACAATAGGAACATTGTCGTCAACACACAGGAGGCAGCACACACATACACCTGCACACACGGTTGCACACACACGTGCACACCCTAGACTAGCTGACCTTACCGTGTTTGAGCCTGCAAGCTCCGAAGATACTGGAACCTCAAGGGTTTTCCTCTTTCTCCCAGTTTTCTTGGGGAATCTATTGGGCCATTTTTTCCCGAGCTTGTCCTCTCTCTGCATCTGTCTAGCAACACATGTGTATGCCGCTCTTGTTCTTCTTCCCCATTTGCCTAGTTTGTCCTTTTTTCTTTTCTCAGTTCTGTCTGGCAACATTCATGTGTGCCACTCCTATTCTTGTTGCTTTGTAGGGGCCTAACCTAAAGTTTGCTAGTTTGCCATGCACCAATCTGACCCAACACGTGCAAATACCTTGGATCAAGTAGGAGACAACCGTCACAGTAGATGTCAACTCCATCAGAGATACGATCCTAATGTCACCAGTAGATTCAACATTCACAATGATAGTCTCAGTTCCACTAATGGTTTCATGGCCTTGGATACGCCTGCCTTGATTCTGGTTTCCAGTGGCGCTGCTAGGAGTTACTATGAACCCCAATGGCATCAACAAACAGCAACGACAAGGACTGGAGCTATATCATTTTCCTTTGTTCCCTTTGTTTTCTTTTTGCATCACCATATACCAAAACACAAAAAACAGAAAAAGCACAAAAGTTGAAAAAAAAAAGAAAAAAAATACAAAACAAGAAAAACTCAAGAACAATTAAAGAGAATAGTTTGCTTACCAATAACATTCTGCTTGATGATGAAAAATTGGAAAAGCTCGCCAATGTCAGAATGGATTATCCCTTCTCAGTTATTATTACATAGACAACCAGCTCAGCAAGGGAGCCACCAAACATCAAAGCCAAACGAAATGTTAGGGGTGACTGAGAGTGTGAGCCAGAAAAGAAAACATACATTCGCAAGGGCATAAAAGAATAGAGAAGATAGAAGTCGGCCCAAGAGTGAAAGGTGTGCGTTGTAGCTCTACCCTTACCATACCTTGGAGAGGAGTTGGAGTATGCACTCAGTAAAATCACACCTTTGAGGGATTGACCCACCCTCTTGCAATAAAGGTTTCCGGAATAGATCGGGCACTTATTACCTCCAACACAAGGTTAGAGTGAAACTGCACGTCTATGAGGGAGTAAAAGAAAAGACAATGATATCGAAAAGAAAAGGCAGGTATAGGACCTTAAAGAGTTTGGCATGGAGCCAGGTCCATTATGCTACTTTACAGTGAGTTCAAGTGCCACCACTACCCAGCGAGAGCCACCTAATGACTTGTGAGTCTCTATAATGGCAACTGAGTCAAAGGAGTCATCCTCCTTTAACAGGCATACAGCTTTTCAGCCTAGCTGAGGGCAAACAGACAGCTAAACTAAACAAGCAAACGATCCAGATAATGAACTCATTGAACAAGCGAAGCGATGAATGTAGAAAATATGCAACTAAAATCACAAGGCATGCATTTCTTGATCAAACAAAAAAATCACTCTTAAATAACTAAATTGCTCAAAATAATACAGTCCACAACAATAATAATAATCATCATAGTTTTGCTTGGATGAATCTTTTTGTTTGCATATAGACTTGTTCAACAGGACTTGTGCCAAGTGCTTTTAGCCAAGGACATTTAAGCTCCTCAGTAGTCAAAAGGCATATACAGTGAGGACACCAGTTAGTGTACGAGCTACACGGGCCTACAGAATCAGTAGTGTGATAGTAATTCCTTCGCAACAGTTCAAGTATGGTAAACACTGTTTGTGGAATGCCTGAGGACATCACAGCCAAATACATGTTTGCAGCCAGAGCACAATGACATAATAAGTAGCAGAACAAAGAATAGCCAGCCTAAGACAGACTATGATGTATCACATTACTTCCTGCCATTGGAGTATAGCTCAAAACAGTGGATGAATATACATGTTTCTAGTTAATGAACAAATGTGTCTCTGGCCTCATCCAAAATCAGCCGCGGCCACTTCAGTGATTCAAGGCATGCGTACAGTTAGCCTAATCCTCAAGTCTTTTTACCCTCGAGTGGTGCCCAACACTCCCTAGGGTATCCTGACTCAATGCCAGAGGCATCCATTCTGCCTTGGCATCTCTTGATCTGACTTCTGAGCATCATTCACATTTTATGCTAGGGGCATGAAAGCTGCTTTCTAGCTGGGCTCACACAATCCATTGCTTGGTTCGTCAAGGGCAAGTCAGTTGTTCTTTGATCAGGACTTACACATCAATGATTAGCGGAGACAACAGCATGACTGTGGACTCTATGCAGCAATCTAGAATTTGGTGAATACAATCAGGAGAATATCCTACAGTAGTGTGGCAAAATACAGAGCTATCAAAACACCACGGTTGAGCAGAACACACCCCAAACATAGCAGTCAGAGGCAGGTTACAATCCTAATCAAAGGCCTTTATTGAGTTGCCACAATTCCTTCTGTCTTCCATGTACAATACAGGAAAGCAGTTGGGTGCACATACTTCCAGTCACTTGATGAATGGGTCACTGGCTTCAACTAGTGATGGTCTCAAGTACTCCAGTGGTTCAAGGAACATCTGTTGTTACAGTCTAGCTTCCAAGACCCCATACATCAAGTGATGTCCAACCAGTCCAATACCAAGGGCATGTCAATTGCTCTTTGGTCAAAAGTCACATACAAAACACCAGCTACAGTGTAATTCAACTAGAATCTTCAACCAAGGGCATGTCGGTTGAAGGTCACGTATCAGGCACCTAACAGACTGTCAACTTACTATGTAACTGAGCCAGAGCCTTCGACCAGGGGCATGTAAGTTACTTTGTTGAAAGAGGGACTGTGTTGAGAACGCTTGGTACAAATTATCTTCCAAATGATTGTCATTGCACCTTCTTATAGAGAAGTGACATTCACCACATAATGGCTCCTATAAAATAACAATTGCAGCAGGGCACTACGCTATTTCAACTGACATCCCCCACAGTGGCGATGATCAAGGGTGCACTGATACTTGAATAAGATCCCCTTTGCAAGTCCTTTTGGCTAAACAGATGGTCAGGCCCTCATGCCTTTGAATTCTGGTCCTAACAGATGGATTCAAGGCACCCCTCTCACCTTCAAATTTTGATCCAGATGGACAGATTCATGGCCTCCCTTTTCCATCTCATTTTTCTAGGCTATCTCCCAGAGACTAGATGGTCCCATCCGTGGTTCGATCTGTCAGGACGAATCTCAGTGCCACCTCCCTCACATTTGAATTCTGATCCAGATGGATGGATTCAAGGCCTCCCTTTTCCATCTCATTTTTTCTAGACTACCGCCCAGAGTCTAGATGGTCTCATCCGTTGTTCGATCTGCTAGGACGAACCTTGGTGCCACCTCTCGTGCCATTGAATTCCGATCCTGATGGATGGATTCAAGGCCTCCCTTTTCCATCTCATTCTTCTAGACTACCGCCCGGAGTCTAGATGGTCCCATTCACGGTTCGATTCATCAGGATGAATCTCGGTGCCACCACGCTCGCCTTTAAATTCCGATCCTAATGGATAGATTTAAGGCTGCCATTTTCCATCTTATTTTTTCCAGAGTACCGCCCAGAGTCTAGATGGTTCCATCCATGGTTTGATCCGTCAGGACAATCTTGGTGCCACCCCTCTCGCCTTTGAAATCCAATCCTGATAGATGGATTCAATGCCTCTCTTTTCCATCTCATTTTTCTAGACTACCGAACGGAGTCTAGATGGTCCCATCCGTGGTTCGATTCGTTAGGATGAATCACAGTGCCACCCGTCTCACATTTGAATTCCTATCCTGATGGATGGACTCAAGGCCTCCTTTTTCCATCTCATTTTTCTCGACTGCTGCCCAAAGTCTAGATGGTCCCATCTGCAGTTCTATCCGTTAAGACGAATCTCGGTGCCACCCCTCTCGCCTTTGAATTCCAATCCTGAAAAACGGATTCAAGGCCTCTTTTTTCCATCTCATTTTTCTAGACTACAACCCGGACACTAGATGGTCCCATCTGCGGTTCGATCCGTCAGGACGAATCTTGGTGCCACCCCTCTCGCCTATGAATTCCTATCCTGATGGACGGATTCAAGGTCTTCCTTTTCCATCTCATTTTTATTGACTACTATACGGTGTCTAGATGGTCCCATCCGTGGTTCGATCCAATAGGACGATTCTCAGTGCCACCCCTCATTGCCTTTGAATTCCGATCTTGAAGACGGATTCAAGGCCACCCTTTTCCATCTCATTTTTATAGACTACCTCCTAGAGTCTAGATGGTCCCGTGTTCGGTTCGATCCGTCGAGGAGAATCTCGGTGCCACCCCTCTCGCCTTTGAATTCTGATCCTGATTGATGGATTCAAGGCCTCCCTTTTCCATCTCATTTTTCTAGACTACTGCCCGAAGTCTAGATGGTCCCATCCGTGGTTCGATCCGTCGGGCCGAATCTCGGTGCCACCCCTCTCGCATTTGATTTCTGATCCTAATGGACAGAATCAATGCCTCCCTTTTCCATCTCGTTTTCCTAGACTACCGCCAAGAGTCTAGGTGGTCCCATCCGTGGTTCGATCTGTCAGGCCGAATCTCGGTGCCAGCTCCCTCGCCTTTGAATTGCAATACTGATGGATTCAAGGCCTCCTTTTTCCATCTCATTTTTCTAGACTACTGCCCAGAGTCTAGATGGTCTCATTTGTGGTTTGTTCCATCAGGACGAATCTCGGTGCCACCCCTCTCGCCTTTGAATTCCGATCCTGATGGGCAGATTCAAGGCTTCCTTTTTCCATCTCATTTCTCTAGACTACTTCCTGGAGTCTAGATGGTCCCATCCATGGTTTGATCTGTCAGGACGAATCTCGGTGCCACCCTTCTTGCCTTCGAATTTCGATCCTGATGGATGGATTCAAGACCTCCCTTTTCCATCTCATTTTTCTAGACTACCACCCAGAGTCTAGATGGTCCCATTTGCAGTTCGATCGGTCAGGACGAATCTCAGTGCCACCCCTCTAGCCTTTGAATTCCAATCCTGATGGACGGATTCAAGGCCTCCCTTTTCCTTATCATTTTTCTAAACTACCGACCAGAGTCTAGATGGTCCCATCCGCGATTCGTTCTGTCAGGACGAATCTCGGTGCCATCCTTTGAATTCTGATCCTGATGGATGGATTCAAGGCCACCCTTTTCCATCTCATTTTTATAGACTACCTCCCGGAGTCTAGATGGTCCCATCGCGGTTCGATCCGTCGAGTCGAATCTCGGTGCCACCCCTCTCGCCTTTCAATTCCGATCCTGACTGATGGATTCAAGGCCTCCCTTTTCCATCTCATTTTTCTAAACTACCGCTCGAAGTCTAGATGGTCCCATTTGCGGTTCGTTCCGTGAAGACGAATCTTGGTGCCACCTCCCTCACATTTGAATTCCGATCTTGATGGACGGATTTATGGTCTCCCTTTTCCATCTCTTTTTTCTAGACTACCGTCTGGAGTCTAGATGGTCCCATCAGGGTTCTATCTGCCAGGACGAATTTCGATGCCGCCTCCGTCGCCTTTGAATTCCGATCTTGATGGATGGATTCAAGGCCTCCCGTTTCCATCTCATTTTTCTTGACTACTGCCCGGAGTCTAGATGGTCCCATCCGTAGTTCGCTCCGTCAGGACGAATCTCGGTGCCACCCCTCTCGCCTTTGAATTCCGATCCTGATGGACGGATTCAAGGCCTCCCTTTTCCATCTCATTTTTCTAGAGTACCGCTCGAAGTCTTGATGGTCCCATCCGCAGTTCGATCCGTCAAGACGAATCTTGGTGCCACCCCTTTTGCCTTTGAATTTTGATCCTAATGAATGGATTCAAGGCCTCTTTTCTCCATCTCATCTTCTCTAGACTACTGCCTAGAGTCTAGATGGTCCCATTCATGGTTCGATCCGTTCGGACGAACCTCAATGCCCCTCCTTTGTTTTGGGTTCCTTTCCGAATGGATTGAATCAAAGCAAGCTATATTCCACCTTCCTTTGGGCTGGTGTCCTGAACTACCCAAGCAATCCTTGTAATGCCCGATGGATTCCTGACTTTCCTTGTTCCTTCCTTCCTTTTGGACTGGTAGCCTGAACTACCCGGATGACTTCTGTGACCAGTCACTTCTTGATCAACAAGCACCATGAGTCTTGTTCGGCGTTTTTTCCCGACAAGTGTGATAACCAGTAATGTCTTTTAGAAGCTGATTGGTCATCAACTTGTCAACATTTGTCATTTGTATTGGTTTCTCTGATGATGGATTCGATTGTGACGTTCAGGGAGACAGGACGGGACTTCTGGTGCATTCAACAACTGGTAGTTGGTTGCCATTAACTAACTCATTCATGAAGCTTCAGACAAGGCATCTTCGTCAACTCCAAGCGATGATCTCCACTTCCAGATCTCTCTTCCATGTGAGTAGGGGTGGGGTGTCTCTGTCAACCCTAAGCATCGGTCTCTGTTCCTTTCGCCCTTCGACCTGGCTCATGGAAGGGCATCTGTAGACACCCTAATACGCTTGCAAATGGACCAAACCCTAACAGGATTCCAAAAAACCCTAAAAACCAATGGAAAACCCTAAAAACCCTAAAATACAAAACAAAACCATAGGAAAACCCTAAAAACACTTGGAAAACCTTTAAAATCCTAAAAAAACCCTAGGAAAACCCTAAAAACCCTAGAAAAACCATAAAATAAAAAACAAAACCATAAAACCCTAGAAAAACCCTAAAATACAAAACAAAACCATAAAACCCTAGAAAAACCCTAAAAAACTAAACAAAACCATAAAACCCTAGAAAAACCCTAAAAAACTTAACAAAACCATAAACCATAAATAAACCCTAAAACCTCTTCGGCGCTTTGGATTGGACGACCTTGTATTTGGGGTGGGCATGTGTTGTAATCATGCTCTTCCTCTTCTCTATGGTGCTTTGGTTGATGTCCTCCCTATATGTAATTCTGATCTTTTTGATCCCTAGTTATAAAATTTAGGGTCACCTGGGACTCGATAATTTCCAGGACCAAAAAAAAATATATATATATATATACCCTAAAACCTAGGTTAAACCCTAATCTAAACCCTAAACCTTGGTCAAACCCTAAGTCAAATCCTAAACCATAAGTCAAACCCTAAACCATAAGTCAAACTCCAACCACCTTAAACACTTCCCACTTCACTCCAACTACCTTAACCATATCTCACTTCACTCCAACCACCTTAACCACTTCCCACCTCTTCTTCACCACCTTCCACTCTAACCATAACAACCAACCAAGCAATTTGGAAGCCTATAAATAGCCCCAATTGTAAGTAAAAATGGGATTTTTTGAAAAATTGAGAGAAGAGCTTCCCAAAGCTTTTTCTCCCAATCAGAACTACCAGAGTGATCCTGGAGTAAGGAGGAAGCTTGTGGAGAAGAGAATTTTGAGTTTCCAGTCATCTCCGGTGAGCTTTAGCAGTCAACTCCACTGCCAGACCAGGTAGGACGTTCATTAACTTCAATTTATGTTAAAAATGCTCTCCTAGGTCTCCCTTTATCTCCCTTGATCAATTCCAACAGAGTCAGGGGTCTCCTCTGGTTAGAATCGAGCTTCTAGGCTCGCTAGAGCGATTCTCCGATGACCTAGGTGGGGGTGCGAGTCCAGGGCATGATCGTTGCCCCAGAGTGCTCGAACCTCCTTCTCAGACCACCCTCTTGCTTCTCCACCCATCAAAACCCCACCTCAGTCACTAGGGAGGCCGCTAGTGGAAGCTCGCTGGAGTCCCGACGTTTCTCCATTACCGAGGAAGAAGACTGAAAACAGTGGCTGATCGCATGACTCCAGCCCCTCCATGCCTCTTCGAGCATCCAAAAATACTCCACGACGCGCCCTCAGCACTCCAAAGCCATCGAATCCAAGCCATGTGCCCTGGATAGCCACCACAACCGAGCTTGCTGGAGTAGGATCGCGTCGACGGCGAGCTAGGTACGATGATTGGAGGAGTGTCCCATTCTTGCTTCTGGAAGAGTGGAAATGGCCCACTCGTCACCTCCAAGCTTCCTGGACCCCTAAACGACGCACCGCGGCCCTCCAACAGCCTATTTTTTCTCCGGCGCCGTCACCAGGAGTGGCACGATGGTGAGGGGGATGGGCAGCCTCTTTCGATCGTCGAAGCCGTGATCCAGACAGCTGGATTATCTCCTCCTCTAACTCATTGTGCCTCCTGATCCCCAATCAAGCTTTGGGATGCTTTAGAGGAGCATCCCCGGCGGTCGTTGACGGTGGAGTTTGGTCATCGGGGGCTGTCGATTCCTTTTAATATAAGTTTTCTTTTAATAAAACTTTTGAACTTTTT
This sequence comes from Posidonia australis, assembly GCA_024699735.1. Lineage (NCBI taxonomy): Eukaryota > Viridiplantae > Streptophyta > Magnoliopsida > Alismatales > Posidoniaceae > Posidonia > Posidonia australis. The sequence goes on from JAMKQA010040384.1 coordinate 8,738, forward strand.
GTTTTCTAACAGATAGGTCCTTTTTCCTTACAAGTAGGTCATTTTTCCTTACAATTAGGTCTTTGCATTTTTTTAAAATTATTTGAATAAAGTTTGATTTGAAAATAATGCAATGTGCCCCCTGAGCTTTCTTAATAATGTTTTCCAAGCTTAAAATTTTGACAAAAACCCCCAGAATTTCTTTTCATGCATTAAAGTCCAACATTTTTGCATTTAAAACCCTAAGTTTCATGAAAATAATACTGAATGCATATTTCTCTGATTAAATTGCATTTAAACTCCTAAGCTTCATTAAAATAACCCGGAATGCATGTTTCTCTGTCTGAATTACAAATTAAACCCTAAGAATTTAAATATTTACTCAAATGTGACTTAAATTGCATTTTATCCCTTGAATTTTACTAATTTTACACTGAATGCAAGTTTCCTTGGGTAAATTTACATGTCAGCCCCTGAAACTTTCTTTTTTGAAACATGGACTCTTTTTCTTGCATATGTTACCCTAAATTTCCACAGAATTGCATTAAATATAAGTTTTAATTGCAAAATTGCATTTTGACCCTTAGGAATCTTCAATTTGACTAAAAATGCACAGTTTTGCACATCTGACCCTAGATTTCTTCAAAATTACATGAAATGTGTTTTTATATATATTTTTGATGATTTAGATTCAGAATTTCAGTTTTCATTCAAAATTTGGGTTTTTTGCACAAAAACCCCTAGAATTCACATTTTCACACTCACACATGCATTTTGCACATTTCGTTGCACTTTTTCATGCATATTTCTCCTATTTTTTTCCTTGCGTCATGCACTCATTTCAAACTTGGTTTTCTCATCGTTTCCCAAATTTCTTTGGACTTTCGCATTTTAGATTTGATTTGGCTTTCCATCGCCTGAGGGCGTACATTAACAGGCTTAACAATGCCGACATTGTCCCGAATGAGGATTATTTTCCCCAATTTAATTTTCTTGGATTTATTCAAATTTTTGCTGATTTGCAAGATGCTTTTTGAGAGTTTCTTGATTTTCATGATTTTCCACATCGCCCAAGGGCGTACAGTAAAGCAGCATTCTCAATACCTACATTTGTCCCTTAGATTAATTTTTTCCCTTTATTCATTTTTTCTCTTTGATTTGGCATGTTTTCTAGTCATCTTCAGCATATGCATTCAGAATAGGCAAGCACACACCCAATAGACCATTTAGCATGTAAGAAACCTAGAAAGACTGTGTTCTTCGAGCACATGGGGGTGCGTAACCCCTTCTCGATATATAACAAGAATCATTACCCTTTATCTGGCCCACATTTATTTGAGCACTACATCCATTTGGCATGGAGCTTACATGTTTTCTTTGTCTTGTTTTTTCTTGGTTTTCTTTCGTGTTTGGTTTTCCTCGTCTTTCCATTAAAAGACAAGGTGGCGACGTCTTTCCTTTTCCTTTCTTATCTTCCTTAGTGTTTCCGAGCCTAGTCTTCTTCTCCAGATTCACCATCTTGTCCTTGACTTTATTGGGACTCCTCGTGTGCTTCCACGCATCGGTAAGGTGAGCCGTGCAGGGTTCCATCGGCATGGTCACAGAAGGCAAGAGCGGAACAGGAATGGCCTCCAAAACAGATGAAATTGCAGCTGGTTGATCTCCTTAAACCGGAGGGCCCGAGTCATTGGGAGCAGCAGGCAGAGCTTCTAGGACACTTGGGGTTGTCACTGCAGTCGAATCAGTGATGCACCCTAGACCAACTTGTGTCTGCCACTGTCCAGGATGAGGGGATAAGGATCCTCCAAGATTCCCAAATCGGGACGCACAAAGGGAAGAAGAAGCAGTCAGAGTGAGAGAAGGAGGATTTGAATGTGGGTCCCCCTTCAAAACAATAACTGGAGGCTTGTGAGTCTACGAACCATGGCTAACCGCAAGCGAAAAGGAGCTGCAAAAAAGACAAACGCATGAGCCCCAAGATGGGCTACTGTTAAAAAAGTGACCAATAGCTCAGAAAAGGCAAGAGAAAACAACCACAGAAGGCTGCTCGCGACGGAGACACCTGAGCTTCGACCTGAGGACCTCGCAACAAGTTACTTGAGAAAACAGGCATCAAAACCTGAACTACGACGCATAGACAAATGCGAGTTATTAAAGTGGCATGCCATGACACACAATGCAGATGAATGTCTTAAAGTGCACTCTCTCACCATGCATGTCCCTTATAAGGTTAACCACATGGGACGCACTCATGGGTTTTAGGTTTTGACTCTGGTTAGAAAAGTAAGGTTCCCATTCTAAATCCTGGCCAGAGCGTAGGCAGTGAATGGGTGGTGCATTGCTAGCCTCGTCTCCTGTAGTGGCATGGATCTGTACACTCTACTAGCATCGACACGACCCCTGACAAGGGGGGACAAACTACCAACACGTCCTACGCCAAAGCTATAGAACGAGCTACCAGAATTGTCCTTCACGAACTATAGGTGGACTCAAAGGAGAGGATGCATGCTTTCTAAATGATCATTCATGCAATATGCCTTTGTGTCTTTTACTTGCGTTTTATTAAACCATGGGGAATTGTGAGCATTTGTCTCTAGTTATGCCTTATTATTTGTTTATCTGAGTTTGTGTGTTTTATATTAACCATATTGGGATTCAAACACGTCTCTACGCACCTAATCATGGCAAATACAAATAAAGGGAAGAAAACACACAATCATGGCATCTAAAAAGTCAATCAATAAGCAAAAGGCATGAACATGGCATGTGTTGGTGTAGTGCTCACAAGTAGGTGAATCACGGATGGGAAAGGTTGGTGTTTTTGGAATTATCATGATAGATTTAAGGATCTCATAGCCCAGTGTCCACATCATGGAATAGAAAAGTGGAGACTATGCCAAATCATTTATGAGGGTTTAGATATTTCGACTAGGACCATACTTGAGTCTATGTGTCAAGGAGCGTTCGTGAAGAAGAATGAAGATGGAGCATGGGAATTCTTAGGAGAACTGCCTAAGAAAACTATGCAATGGGAGAGCACTAATGATCAAATGGTCGATAAACCCACGCCCTCATAAGGCGGTATTCACTCCATAGAGTCTTCTAAAGCCACTAAAGCCAAATTCAACACATTAGCTCGTAGGTTAGAGGCTCTAGAAATGAAGGAGAAAGCTCAAGTGAACCAAGTGTCTGACCAAATTCCTTGGTGTAAAGGTTGTCACATGGTGGGTCATGTGATGGAAGGGTGTCCTTACGGTGCGTGGAAGCACACGAGGAGTCCTGATACGGTCACGGTGAAGATAGTGAATCTGAAAAAGAAGACTAGGCTCGGAAACACCAATGAAGGATAAGAAAAGATAAGAAAAGGAGTCGCTGCCAAATCTTTTAATGAAAAGACGAGGAAAACCAAACACATAGGTAAAAACTAAAGAAATCAAAGCGAAGAAAACATATGCATGCTTTGTGCCTAATGGATGTTGTGCACAAATCAATGTGGACGAGAGAAAGGGTTAGGATTCTTGTTACGCATGGGGTAGGGGTTAAGCACCCCTATATGCCTAAAGAAATCAGTCTTTCTAGGATTCCTACTTCTTAATGGTCTATTGGATGTATGCTTGCCTATTTTGAATGCACATACTTAATATGACTGGAAAACATGCCAAATCAAAGAAATGAAGAAGGAAAAAAGAAAAAATGTTAATCTGAGGGACAAATGTAGGCATTGATAATGCCACTTTACTATACACCATGTGTGATGAAGAAAATCGTGAAAATCGAGAAACTCTCAGAAAATGTCACGTAAATCAGTGGAAACTCGTAAAAATCTGAGAAAATAAAATTAGGGAAAATAATCCTCATTCGGGACAATGTCGGCATTGTTAAGCTTGTTAATGTATGCCCTCGGGCGATGGAAAGCCAAATCAAATCAAAATCGTGAGAGTTGGAAGAAATCCGAGAAACAATGGGAGAAACAAGTTTGAAATGAGTTAGAAATGCGTGCACAATCCAAGGAAGAATGTACAAGAAAATATGCATGAAAAAGTGCAACAAAATATGCAAAATGCATGTAAGAGTGTAAAAATGTAAATTCCAAGGGCTTTCATGCAAAATTCCCAAATTCTGAGTGAAAACTGAAATTCTGATGCTAAATCATCAAAAATACATAGAAAAACACATTTTATGTAATTTTGAAGAAATCTAAGGTGAAATGTGCAAAACTGTGCATTTTTGGTCAAATTCAAAATATTTAGGGGTCAATATGCAATTTTGTCATTAAAACATGTATTTAATGCAATTCTGAAGAAATTTAGTGTCAAAAGTGCAAGAAAAAGAGTTTAAGTTCGGAAATTTGAAATTCAGGAACAATTTTGTAATTTTAGCCAAGAAAATATACATCCTGTGAGAAACCAGTGAAATTCAGGTCACATTTGAGCAAATATTTGAATTCTTAGGGTTTAACTTGCAATTTTGACAGTAAAATATGCATTAAGAACTATTTCAATAAAGCTTAGGATCTTTTATGCAAAAATGTTGAACTTAAATGCATGAAAAGAAACTCAGAGGTTTTATATCAAATTTTAAAGCATAGAAAACACTAACTAGTATATATAAGGGGCACATTGCAATATTTTCAAATAATCATTATTCAAACGATTTAAAATCAAAGGCAAGGACCTAACTGTAAGAAAAATGACGTATTTGTAAGAAAAGAAGGACCTCAGTGTAATAAAAGAAACGCTCAAAAGTATATTAAAAGAAAACCTTATTATTATTATTTTTTAAAAAGGACCGATGGTCGCCGACGATCATATCTCACAGGCGATGACGACTGGGGTGCAATTATATGCTTTCCCATGGCTTGATCTTTCATCCAATTACACGATGAGCAAGAGGAGAGGAAAAGAAGAGGATCTGGCAGTTTTGATTAGAGGGCTAGTGGTTGGAATGTGCTGCCCATCTCCCTCGCTATCGTGACTGCTCTAGTGACGGCACCAGAGAAGAAGGAGGTGCTGGAGGCGTTGGCACGGCGACTCTGGGCTGCTGGAGGCTTGGCGTTGCAACGAGGAACATTTTCCACCCCTCAAAGGCAAGAATGGAGGAGAATCTCATGATGTAGGGCTCCACTGCCGTCGTGGTCGTCTTCTCGAACGAGTAAGGTTGTAGAGGTGATCGAAGGCCTGACTCGAGATTCTGGAACTTCAGGAGCATTGGTGGAGTGCCGAAGATTTTCTTGAGGGTCGGAGCGGCATTGCAAAATGTGAAATGCCCTATCGTGCTCCATTGTTCAGCATCTTCTCTAGCGACAATGATGGGACTCCATCGACGGCGAGCGATTTCCAAAGGCTTGTTGCGGGGGTTTCACAACGTCACGAGGATCGAAGGAGCTTGAGGGAGACCATGGGAGGAAGATCTATTACTTTGGGGCTCGAATCAACCAGTGGATTCATGCCCCCACCTAAGCCATTGGAGAATCGCTCCAGTGAGGCCTGAGAGCTCAATTCTAGCCAAGGAACGTCTCTGGCTCAACTGGAATCGATCGGGGAAGGAAAATGGTGATCCACGAAGCTATTTAAGAAAGAAATTGAGGACTGTGGAGGGCATACCTGGACTAGTAGTGACCTTGGCCGTCAAAGTTCGTTGGAGGCCACTGGAACTCGCCAAAGATGGCTGGAAACTCTGATTTCTCTCCTCCACGAGCTTCCTCCTTGCTCCTCGATCACTTTGGTTGCTCTAGTTGGGAGGAAAAAACTTAAGGGGGTTCTCCTCTCAAATTTTCCAACAACCATTTCTCACTTGCAAATGGGGGTTATTTATAGGCTTGCCATGGTGGTTATGGGTTGTTGTGATTAGTTAGAAGCTGTTAGATTAAGTGGGAAGTTGTTGGATTTTGTTAGATTAAGTGGGAAGTTGTTGGATTTTGTTAGATTAAGTGGGAAGTTGTTAGAGTTTGTTAGATTAAGTGGGAAGTTGTTAAAGTTTGTTTAAGTAGTTAGAGGTTGTTATAGGTGGTTAGAAGTAGTTATGTTGGAGTGGGAGTCAGTTAGAGAGTTTAGTTTGTTACATGAGTTTGTTAGAGTGAGGGAGCGGAAGTTAGTTAGGTTGTTAGGATTTGACGTTAGGGTTTGGGGTTTGACTTATGGTTTAGGGTTTCACTTAGGATTTGACCTAAGTTTTAGGGTTTGGATTAGGGTTTTTTATGATTTTTATGGTTTATTTAGGGTTTTATGGTTTTGTTTGGTTTTTTAGGGTTTTTCTAGGATTTTTAGGGTTAAGGGTTTTTTATGGTTTTTATGGTTTATTTAGGATTTTATGGTTTTTTTTTGGTCTTTTTAGGGGTTTTCTAAGGTTTTTAGGAATTTTTAGGTTTTTTTAGAGTCTTGTTAGGGTTTTGTCCAATTGCAAGCATAGGAGGGTGTCTACAGGTGGTCAACCTAATTTTGGACATGAACAATTGATTATAGCCTTTGTCAGGCCTCGAAATGACCCCTACTCCCCAACTTATAATCCAAGATGGATGAATCATCCTAATTTCTCTAGGAACCAACAACCACATCATGGAAACAATAATTTTACTTTCTCCCAAGGCCAACAGCAGCACTCACATCAATTCAGGCCGAATCAACCTGTCTAGCAACACTTTAATGTTGGATCTCAACCCCACCCACCTCCAAGATTTATTGAGAATGAGAGAAGATTGAGCACTCTAAAGAAAGGTATGGAGGCCCTTCTCAATGCTAACTCTCAAACAATACCAACATAGCTGCTAATACACAAGCCATATCTCAAATTGAGATGCAATTGAGTGAGCTAGCCACGTTGGTAGGAGAAAGAGAGAAAGGAACTTTCCCTAGTCAACCAGTACCAAATCCTAAAGGTCAAACACAAAATCAAAATCATGGACAGGTTCATGTACTTCAAGAAGATCAGGTCAACCAAGTTAATGCCATTATTTCATTAAGATCAGGAAAACAGGTGGACAACCATGTTGTCATGCTTGATCATGCTGTTAGGATTCAGAAGGACTCACCTTCTAACTCAACAAAACCAGTCCCACCCCATTCATGCCAGTCTGAGGAGCCTGAAAGTTGTGAAAGGCCCAACAAACATGTTGGGCTTTATTCTAAATCATCTGTTAAGCTTATACAGAAGAAGCTCATTGCCCCATTTCCAAATAGACTCAAAAATAAAACGGAATCTGCTCAAATGGAAAAGATACTTGAGGTGTTCAGGAAAGTTAAGGTAAACATTCCTCTCTTAGATGCAATCCAATAGGTCCCTACATATGCCAAATACCTTAAGGACCTGTGCACTCGAAAAAGAACCACTACTGTGCCTAAGAAAGCCTTTCTAGCAGCCAATGTCAGTACCATTTTAACGAACCAATTACCTTTGAAATACAAGGACCCTGGAAGTCCTACGATTTCATGCACCATAGGCAACACAAAAATTGATAAGGTTTTGCTAGATCTAGGAGCTAGTGTCAACTTGTTGCCATACTCATTGTATGAGCAATTAGGGCTAGGTGAGTTGAAGCCAACTAGGGTAACATTGCAATTAGCTGATAGGTCAATTAAGATGCCCAAAGGGATGGTCGAAGATGTTCTTATTAAGGTTGGTGACTTTGTTTATCCTGTAGATTTCATTATCTTGGGAACCCAACCCCTGACTAACCTTAAGGGCCAAATCGTAGTTATCCTAGGTCGACCGTTCTTAGCTACAACTAATGTCCTAATCAATTGTCGAAATGGGTTGATGAGGCTAAATTATGGAGATCAGACTGTCACACTTAATATTTTCAATTTAGATAAGCAGTCAAGCAATGAACCAAATGAGACATTTGAGGTCAATATGATTGAAGATCTTTTAGAAGAAGAAGACTTGATAGAGGAGGATATTGATTTTGATTTAGGTTATTTTTATCGGAGTTTTGAAGAAATTTTCAAAGAGGAATTGTTGTTGGTAGAGAAAGCAACTGAATTGACCCAATATAGAACCAACAGTAGATATAATCATCCTCCAAAGCCTGTCTCATCTGAGCCTAGACCTATTCCCAAGCCATCTATTGAGGAACCACCTACACTAGAGCTTAAACCATTGCCTAAGCATCTCAAGTATGTATTTCTAGGACATGATCAGGCCTTTCCTGTAATCATTGCAGTGAATTTAACTCAAGATCAAGAAGAGGCATTGTTAACCGTCCTCAATGAGAATAGGGAAGTAATAGGATGGACCATGGCTGACATCAAGGGGATTAGTCCAACAGTTGTACAATATTAGATCCACTTGATAGAGGAAGCCCATCCATCTAGAGATCCACAAAGGCGGTTGAACATTGTAATGAAGGAAGTGGTTTGAAAAGACAAACTGAAGTGTCTTGATAATGGGATCATTTATCCCATTTCTGATAGCTCATGGGTAAGTCTTGTCCAAGTAGTTCCCAAGAAATCGAGAATTACTGTGATCCAAAATGATGATAATGAGCTTGTTCCCACTCGCATCCAAACAGGATGGCAAGTCTGCATAGATTATAGGATGCTTAATGCGGCAACTAGGAAAGACAACTTTCCTTTGCCATTCATTGACCAGATGTTAGAATGGTTAGCCAGACATGAGTATTATTGCTTTCTTGATGGTTACTCCGGCTACAACCAGATTCCTATTGCTCCTGAGGACCAAGAGAAGACCACTTTCACCAGCCCTTTTGGAACATTTGCCTATCGTCGCATGCCCTTTAGGTTATGCAATGCTCCAGGTACTTTCCAAAGATGCATGGTGAGCATCTTCTCCGACATGGTGGAAAGATTTCTAGAAATTTTCTTGAATGATTTTTCCATTTTTGGGTACACCTTTTCTGAGTGCCTCCATCATCTTGAGTTAGTATTAAAAAATGCATAGAGAAAAACCTGACTCTCAATTGGGAAAAATGTAATTTCATGGTCCAACAAGGCATTGTTCTGGGTCATGTCATCTCAAAATGAGGCATAGAGGTGGATAGGGCCAAGGCGGACCTAAATGCGAATCTTTCTCCACCAAAAATAGTTAAGGACATTAGGGCTTTCCTAGGACATGCGATGTTTTATAGGAGATTTATTAAGGACTTTAGCAAGATTACTAGACCCTCAACCTATCTATTGTCCAAAAATATCCCTTTTGACATCACCCATGAATGCCATAAGGCATCTGAGCATCTCAAGAAGGAGTTGACTTCGGCTCCTGTCATTCACCAATCTGTGTGGACACAACCATTTGAGTTGATGTGTGATGCATCTAACTATGCACTTGGTCCTATTCTAGGTCAAAGAATTGACAAGTTACTACATGTGATCTACCATGCAAGTAAGACATTGAATGATGCACAGCTAAATTACTCCACCACTGAAAAAGAGTTCTTAGATGTTGTTTCTACCTTAGAAAAATTCCGGTCTTACTTAATAGGATCTCACATCATTATCTACACTGACCATGCAACATTGAAATACTTTTTAGCAAAGAAGGATGCAAAAGCTCGATTGATTAGGTGGATCCTTCTTCACTAGGATTTTGATCTTGAGATTAGGGAAAAGAAAGGTTGTGAAAAAGTGGTAGCTAACCATCTGTCCTGTTTGAATCATGAACCATCCACAAACCTTCCTATTAATGACAGTTTCCTAGATGAACAGCTATTAGAAGTCCATTCTGAACCATGGTTCGCAGAGATAGTCAATTACTTGGTAATTGGTGTCACTCTCATGGATTGGTCCAAACAGGATAAACATAAGTTCGTGTCCCAAGTAAAATTCTTTTACTGGGACGATCCATATCTATTTAATTATTGTCCTGACCAAATTGTTAGGAGGTGTATACTAGATCCCGAGGTTCGATGTGTTCTGTCATTCTGTCATGATCAAGCTTGTAGAGGTCATTTTGGGCCCAAGAAGACAGCTACCAAAGTGCTTCAATGTGGATTTTACTGGCCCACTTTGTTTAAGGATGCATATGAATATTGTAAGAGTTGTAATAGGTGTCAACAATTAGGAAAAATCACTAGAAGAAATATGATGTCATTACAATCCATTTTGGAAGTGGAGATCTTTGATGTGTGGGGGATTGATTTTATGGGCCCATTTCCCAATTCTCATGGCTATTTGTATATTTTAGTGGTGGTTGATTATGTATCCAAGTGGATAGAGGCTATACCATGTAAATCCAATGACAACATGGTGGTTATTGAATTTTTAAAATCACATATCTTTTCTAGGTTTGGTATGCCACA
>JAMKQA010040385.1:0-12019 GCA_024699735.1 Posidonia australis
TGCATGATTTTTCATGTTTATGGTTTTCCTCGTCTTCCATAATAGACTAGGTGGCGACTCCTGCATTTTTGCATTTTTGTTTTGTTTTTCGACGTGATTTTGCCGACCGTTTCGCATTATTTTGCGATCCTCCTCGCCGACATGGTTACACTAACCAAGTGCGACCTAGTGAACCTGGAGCTCTAATACCAAAAACTGTCACACCCCACATTTTCCATAATAATTTAAAACAAATTAAATTATGGGAAAATTAAAGCCAAACAGTAAATATCTAACTACCAGGAACTTGTGTGTGCGACTAGTAGACTCTAGACTACATGCACTACGCTAACTCTCTGCATGCCTGCTCTTGCAAACCAAAATACGAGGAAAAACGTATGAGTGCCAAAAGTCACCTAGTACACATCCCACGAAAATCGTGGAAAACAAAACTATAATCAATTTTCCTTTTAAATTCATTTCGCAAATCATTTTCTCAAAACCTCATAAACCAGGCCCACACCGGCCAAAACCACAACTGGGGCTGTACTAGCCCAAAGCCACAAGCAAAGGCCCTCAATGGCCAAAACCACACATAGTGAGTCGAGAAACCTAGCGCCAGGCAACCTAACTCTGGCCACACATAGTCCACCGAGGAGCGACCACGGCGTTCTGCACTACCACGGTGAAGCCACTCTATGTAGGAGTGATCACCATCCTGCGATTCTCCCAACCCAGAGAACCCTCACAGAGCCAACCCCTCCATGGGAAGGCTGTCCTGTCTCTCAGGACGCTACCAGCTATGGGGCACGTGTCCCACCCGCACTGGCCACCACCAGGTACGCCTCCTCACGGCGTCCTCTGCACACGGTGCTCAGGAGGAAGTGTCATACCTCCACACCCGACGACACCCAGGCCTCAGTGCTCACAGCGACAATAGGAGTATCATACCTCCCCATCATGCCATAAGACACCTCAACCAGCAGACCACAATCTTAGCCTTGAGACGACAATCAAGGAGTCTCATACCACCAAGACTTGACGCCGCTCAGCCTCAGGTATTTCAGCCCTCGACCTCAACCAGGAAGTTGTGCCTGACCACCCGAGAATGTCGTCACATTCCCTAGTCCCAACGACACAATCCCACATTGTCTCGGCCCGCACACAAAAAACCAGCAAAACATTTTCCAAATCGGGTTAACTATTTCCTTGAAATCCATTTCCAGAACCATTTTCATATCTTTGAAAATTCTTCTAAAACCTCGGCAAAGCGACGCGTCAGGTGTCCCTGGGGACCACCGTTGATGGCCCACAATCCCATCTTACAGGGACAAAACATAGAAATCCAGAAAGCCCTCGGAAAACTCATTTTTATAAGCATATTTGAGCCCAAATTCGGCGTGCTGGAAATCAGGTTCGGTATGCTGAAATCCACTGATTCGGTATGCCGTTCTGGCTCCAGTATGTCGAAATCCACTGAATCGGTCGACTGGGTGATTCGGCAGGCCAAATTGACCAAAAGATCAAATTGACAGAAAAACGGTACACTAAACAAAATCGGTAAACCCAAATTCACTGATTCGGTATGCCATTTTCACTTCAGTATGCCGAATTTTGCGATCCCAGAAAACAGCCCAAAACCCCTGTGGTCCGAGATCACCCCAACTAGGACCTCTGATCGGACCTCCTAATAAACACCAAAAATCATGCATAAAACATAAGACGTAGACTCTCGAGTTTACTCCAAATCCCAACAAACAAAACTAAAATCCATTCACCATGCATCAAGATATAAAATCGGAAAGTCAAAAGGGTCAAAATGACCCAAATCACAACCACCACCATAAATGTCCAATAAATCCACCATAAATACACATAAAATCACAATAAAGTCTAGAAATGTAAATTTACCTAGATTTCATGCAATCCTAGTATTTTCTACCAATTTCAAGCTCTCTATTACAAGGGGTGGAGATGCGCACTTGAGAATGCACTCCTGTGATTCTCCGGCCGACTCCGGCGACCACATCGTAGCCACGGCCACGGGAGTACTCCACACAAGCTCCACACACCACCACGAGCCACCGCACACCGTTACCGGCACTCGAGCACACCAAATAGAGAGGAAGTTGTGGGGAGGAGAGAAACATGGGAGGGAGAGTGAGAGAGAAAGAAAGAGAGAGACGGGGAAGAGGGGAAGTGAGTGGAGGGAGAGAGTGAGAATGAGTGGACGGAGAAGAGGAAGGAGGTGTGCTCGGGATAGAGAGAATGCACGGGGAAAGAGAAGGAAGCTTGGGTTGTGCATGGCAGAGGCGCCGGGCTTAAAAGCCACACAGAAGGAGTAGGTGGCCATGTGCATGCAACCAGTCAGCCACGCACACACCAACATTCCCTCAACAACCAGCCTCGCCAACCACAACACACACCCAACCACCCACCACAACCACGAGGCCAACTGCAAGCCTCAACCATCGGCCCACAAACGTGGGCCTCACACGAACCCCACACTTGAGCCCCACACGGACCCCCACCCGGGCCCCACATGCACAGTGCCACAATGCACAGTGCCAACCACGCACAAGGACACGCAATTAGAAGCCGACCCACGAGGCCTAAGCCTAAAAACACAAAACCACACAATAGGCCTCAGAACAATAACACTCGTCTAGGAATAAAATTTATAAATTGTAAATAATTACAAAATGATTTTTTTTTACGGGTGTTACATTAGTGTGCTAGTAATTGTAGTAATTTTATTACAATTATTGTACATTTGTGGGCCATTTATAACCGTATTTATGATTTGAGGTGAATAGTGCCTCCTTTGTGTTTTCTATTGATTTCTCAAGATCCGCTTGATGGATCTTGGTGTTGCTTGTTTGGCTTGGAAGATCTCGTTAAGATCTTCATTTTGATATATTGTTTGCATGGTTTGGATTAGTGGTTTGCAGGATTGGGCTTTGGGTCCCATTTTAGGGTGCCCTACAGTCGCCTGGTTCGGCATGTCAGATTATTTCAGTATGCCATTTTTGTTGCAGATTGTTCCCTTGACCCTTGGTTCGGTCAACCGAATTCTTTCGGTCTGCCAATCTAGAAGTTTTGGGTGTTGACAGAATTCCTGGTTCAATTGACGGAACGTTTCTGATCCACCGAATCAAGGGTTTTCGGTCGACCAAGTGGTTTTTCGATCTACCAATCTGGTGCCCTGAGCCAAGGTTCGATCAACCATTCCATTTCAATCTGTCAATCCAGGCTTTAATCAGGTATTAAAATGTTTTATGTTTTGATTAATAAATAAATAAATAAATATATATATATATGTATGTATGTATGTATGTATGTATGTATGTATGTATATATATAAAAATCTTGGGGAGATAAATATAATGGCATAAATGATTAGGTTAATCATTAGAATGATCTAGGGTTTGCCTAAAACGAATTAGCAACATTCCACCTCGGTTATGGATTGAATAAAAGATGAAATGATTTAAAAATAATAGGTTCTTTTGCGAGATCGTTTAGACTGGACTTTAGGGATAATGATAGCATCCCTGGATTTAGGGCTTGTGTGGTTTTTTGTGCGGTACACTAAATGGAGTATTCAGTGGCACTGTCCCAAGTTTGAGTTGACCTAGCTGTGCCCCCGAGGAACTCGAGCTAGTAGGTGTCTTACACTTGGTGCTAGAGCATGGAGTTCTAGTTGTGTTTGCTTTGTTGTGGTGTCTTCTGGGTGGGTTTGACACTCAGAGGATGTTTCGTCGGTGTTTTCTTAGGTTGTGGTCGTTGGTTGAGCATGGTGCTCGTGAACCTAGACGCTTCCAAGGTGTTTTTGTCTGGGCTTAACAGGAGAGCTATTGAGGTTGTGTTTTGTTTGTGGTTTCTCAGCATTTAGTTTCCGTATCGCTGTTGAACACAGTGTTTCTTGAGTTTTAAAGGATATTTAATGGTTTTGAAAAAGTTTTCTAAAAGAGAGTTTTGGAAAGAGAAAAGTACAAGTTTGAAATTAGTTTTTTGGTGCTTTCTATTTGTGTTGGGGGCTGAGATACTTGAGGCTGAGGTTTGTTAGGTCTTGGAGGTGTGAGACTCCTTGATTGTCGTTTCGAGGCTAAGGTTGTGGTCCACGGGTTGAGGTGTTTCGTGGCATGACAGGGAGGTATGATACTTCTATTGTCGCTGTGAGCACTTAGGCTTGGGTGTTGTCGGGTGTGGAGGTATGAGATTCCTTCCTGAGCACTGTGTGGAGGACGTAGTGAGGAGGTGTACCCTGTGGTGGCCAATGCGGGTGGGACTCCTGCCCCGTAGCTAGTAGCATCTTGAGAGACAAGACAACCGTCCCAGGAGGGGTTGGCTTTGTTGAGGGTCCTTTAGGAGGAAGAATTGTGGGATGGTAAACGCTCTTAAATAGGATGGCCATCACCGTAGCAGCGCAGACGTCATTGGTCGCGCTTCGGTGGGCTGCATGTGGCCAATGTTGTCTACTCGGTGCCTAGTAGTTCGACACACTATTTGTGTTTGTGTTTTGTGTAGAGTTTTGGTTCAGGAAATCAAGCTCTGGGCCTAGAAGAGGTCATGGCTTTGGCGCTTGTTGAGGCGTAGTGTTTTTGGAGCGGTGGCTCCGTGGTTTGGGAGCAAAGGCTCCGTGGCTTGGTTTTGTGCTTGGGTCCAGAAGGACCATGTTGTGCAGAGCACGATCTCTGTAGTTGTGGTTTTGTGTGGTTTTGTTCTTAGGATGGCAAGAGTAGTCTGCTCTGGCATGCAAAAAAGGTTTTAAAAGTGCACGCACATGGTTTTGAAAAGGAAAAGAAAACAATGGTTTTAAAGGCATGGTTTTATGGTTTTGTAGCCTGTCGGGTAGTGGTAAACTGCCTGGTTTGGTGCTACAGCATCCAAGAGGGATGCCGGTGCTTGTGTGCTGGGCATCGGCAAATTACCCTTTTGGTTTGGCGGCATCCAAGTGTGATGCCTGTGCTTGGCTATCCTCGGCATAGAATGTCGAGTTGTAGGTGGGGTGCATGTTGGGTGATGGTTGAGTGGTCACTCACGTGTGCTTTGTTTTGTGTGTTTTGGTATGTGTAGGATAGTAGTTGTTCGTTGCTAGTGCATATAGGAGGAGTCACACCACCACACATCAGGGATCCAAGTGTGTGTTAATTTAGTTTTATTTCTGTTGTTTAGTGATTTTATTTTATTGTTGAGAGTGCTTAGCCTTAGCTGCATTATTAGTGTAATTGTTCGTTAATAATAAAGATAAAATAAATGATTAAATGGAAATTTATAACTAGATTTAGTGGTAGCGACTTAAGGATCATTACAAAAATCATGATGATCTATCACATCAAAATCAATCTTTTCATAATTTCTCTTTCTATGTATTTTCCTTGCTCATCTCCTATAGACTATGGTAGTCTAACCTTTTCAGAATTCTCTCTCCCTCTCACCGCACCCTTCTGCTCTCAACTGCCCAATAACACCATCCAACACTTTTGTCGCCATCCCAATCCACCATTGTTGCTACTACACTCACTCGATCCTTTGCTCTCTGTCATTGTCCATCAACGTTGTCCAACATACTGTTATCGTTACTATCCCACATTGCTGTAATCACCAGTTTAGGTATGTAAATGGGATAGATATAGTCTTATTCATATCTTTATTCTTTAAATTTAGATAGATAGCAGTGTAAGAATAGACCTACCTCTCTTATGGTTCCACCTTTGTTGGTCCCATCACCTACAATATATTATAAAATGGATAAGATAAATGGATAAGTGAGTATAATCTTGTTTAAGTAAATGTTT
This sequence comes from Posidonia australis, assembly GCA_024699735.1. Lineage (NCBI taxonomy): Eukaryota > Viridiplantae > Streptophyta > Magnoliopsida > Alismatales > Posidoniaceae > Posidonia > Posidonia australis. The sequence goes on from JAMKQA010040385.1 coordinate 5,781, forward strand.
TGAATATTAAGTGTTTAAACAAATAACTAAAATCACATTTTATTACTATATACAATATAAATGATTAGAATGTAAGAATTTATAGTTAAAACACTATGCTTGATTGTCTAATTACAAATTCAAATCAAAAGAACAAAATGATTAGAATAATACAAGTACATTGGTAAATAGGTGATAGATACATAGTTATCCTTATTCATATCTTATAAGAATAAAGATAAAATAAATGAAAAGTAAATGAATAATAATATAAAATTATCTTTACCCTTACCCCAACATAATACGAATTGAAAAAGAAATTAGCGTCACGCAAGAGTCACCACCTTCCATACATGACCTTCTTGCAACTATGTTTCCATAGCATCTAGAGAATACTGGTTCCATATGGTAAAAGGAAGCTACTCTTTGAGCCCTTGTTTGGTTGTAAAATAAGAAAAGTAGGAATAAGTGGAAAGTGGTATTAGTATTCTGCTGTAATTACTATTCTATTTGGAAGTAAAAGAATTGTTAAGGTGAGTAAGTATGTATTGGAAGTTATTCTGGTTTGGCTATCAACTTAGAATAAATATTGAGACATACGTACATTAATATGGTATGCATAGAATAATAATATATCAAATTAAATAGTATTTTTTTAAATCAATATTATTTCATTTGAAATCATACAAAATAAGATTTCATAAGTAAATGTAACGCTCCACATTTTCCATAATAATTTAGAACAAATTAAATTACAGGAAAATTAAAGCCAAACAGAAAATACCTAACTACCAGGAACCTGTGTGTGCAGCTAGGAGACTCCGATCTATATGCACTACGCTAAACCAACTGCATGTCTGCACTTGCAAACCAAAACCCCAAGGAAAACGCATGAGTGACAGGAGTCACCCAATATGCACCCCAAGAAAAACTGCGGAAAACAAAACTATAATTAATTTTTCCTTTAAATTCATTTCGCAAACCATTTCCTCAAAACTTCATAAATCAGGCCCACACCGGCTAAAACCACAATCGAGGCTCTACTAGCCCAAAACCACACACACAGTGAGTCAGGAAGCTCGGCGCCAGGCAACCAAACTCTGGCCACACGCAGTCCGTCGAGGAGTGACCATGCTGTTCTGCACTACCATAGTGACAGCCACCCTGTGCATGAGCGTTCACCCTCCTGTGATTCTCCATCTCTAAAGAACTCTCAAAAAGTCAACCCCTCCCTGGGAAGACTGTTCTGTCTCTCAGGACGCTACTAGCTACAGGGTACGTGTCCCACCCGCATTAGCCACCACAAGGTACACCTCCTCACAGCATCCTCCACACACAATGCTCAGGAGGGAGTGTCATACCTCCACACCCGACAACACTCAAGCCTTAGTGCTCATAGCGACAGCAGGAGTCTCATACCTCCCCGTCATGCCACAAGACACCCACCTCAAACTACGGACCACAACCTTAGCCTTGAGACGAAAGTCAAAGAGTCTCATACCTTCAGAACCCGACGTCCCTTAGCCTCAGTATCTCGGCCCCCAACCTTGACTAGAGAATCACGCCTGACCACCCGAGAATGTTGTCAGATTCCCTAGTCTCGACGACACAGTCCCACACTGTCTCGGCCCACACACAGAAAACTAGGAAAACCATTTTCCAAATCTGCCAACTCATCTCTTTGAAATCATTTCAAAACTATTTCCATATCTTTGAAAACTCCTCCAAAACCTCAGCAAAATGGCGCATCAGGTGTCCCGAGGGACCACCACTAACGGCCACAATCCCATCTCAACAAGACAAAACAAACCAATCCATAAATCCTCGGAAATCAGATTTTATAAACATATTTGGGCCTAGATTCGGCATTCCGAAAATAGGTTCGGTATGTCGAAAATCCCTGGTTCGGTAGACCGATTTGGGTCGATCGACAAGATCTGGTCAATAGTCAATACTCATGCCAAAATTGGTATACCGAAAATGGTTTGGTCGATCGAAATCTCTTGATTCAAGTGACCGTCCAAAATGGAACAATCGAATTTCGACCAAAGGACCTAATCTGACAGAGAAACGACATACTAAAATGGTTCGGTATGCCAAATTCTACGAAAAACAGAAAACGGCCCAAACCCTAATGTTCAAAATCGTCCAAAGTGGGAGCTCTGATCGGACCCTTCAAACAACCACCAAAAATCTCATATAAAACATCAGATGTAGACCCTCGAGTCTACTCCAAAACTCAATAAACAAAACCAAAATCCATTCACCATGCATCAAGGTATAAAATCTCAAAGGCATAAGGGTCAAAACGACCCAAAACGCAACCATCAGCATAACTACCCATAAATCCACCATAAAATCTCATAAATTCACAATAAATTCTAAAACATTAATTTTAGCCTAGATTACATGCATCCTAAGCATTTCTACCAATTTACATGAATTCTACACATTAAATTGGGGATACGTACTTGAAACTAGCTCTAACGACCCAACGTGCCCTCCGGCTAGCCATTGACCTCCGTTGGCGACCACAACGTCCATGGAAGCTCCCTCGACCTTTGGGACACCTGCCACCCCTACGTCGAGACTCACAGTGCCTCCGCCTCTGTCACTTCTCTCTCCTTCTCTCACTGGCACAAGGAACAGGGAAGGAAAGACAGGGGTGACAGGTGGGGATAGGAGGAGTGGGGAGGGAGGGGAGTGAGGGGAAAGGGAAAGGAAAAGGAAGTGGGAGAGGAGAAGTGTGCGCTCGAGGAGGAAAAAGAGGAGGAAGAAGGCGAACATTGAACAATGGGGGTGCGCAGCGTAGGCAGCTTATAAAGCCCTACACACGAAGTAGCTGAGAACATACTCACCTACGCACCCTAGCCACCAACACCCCGCACGAGCTCAACGACCACCGCCCAACCACCAACCATAGCAATCTGCCTACAACGCGGGCCCCCCACACGGACCCACACACACATTGCCACAATGCATAGGGACACGCAATAGAAGCTGACCTACAAGGCCCATGCCTAAAAGCATAAATCCACACAACGAGCCTCGGAACAGTAACACCCGTTCAGGAATAAAATTCATAAAAATGTAAATAATTACAAAATGAATTTTATAGGTGTTACAGTAAATAATATTTTATAAAATATTACAAAATAGTATTCATAAATAAATATTATTATATTTGAAATAATATTAAATAATATTTTTAATTTGAAATCATATATTTTTTTTAAATGAGTAATTTTTTGCAATATAATTATTCTTGGAATAATTGTGTTTATTTAAAATCATATTAAAAAGTATTTCATTATTCAATTGTATTCGAAATCATATGAAATAGAACTTATATATAGCATTATAATTTTTTGCTCCCTAACTCACATCAAATGAAGAATTGGCTTTCTCCAATGACGTATGTTGAGGAAAAAAAAAGACAACTAACAACCAAGGTGATAAATATTATCCACCATTAAGATGCTTGATCTAATTTTTCAAACAAATCATTATCCTCAATCCTTGATGGTATCAACACATTGAAAAGAAGGAATAGAGGAAATAGAACAAAGTGGTAGCAATCTGTTATTATTGATAAAACACAAAAAACACTGTTTTGAATATATGTATTCATATATGAATTTCTTCAAACAAAAGCTTACTTCAATAACATCATTGACCATAACATTGACAAAACAAAGTAATAAACACAATAACATTCCTTATTTCCTATTCTCCTAAGCCCTCAACAAAAACCCAAAAGAAGAAAAATATATTTAGGAAGAAAAATTAAAACAATCCCTATACATCATTTTTATCCTTAACCAAGTTGCAAATGTGGAAACTCCCAAATCACTTTACAGTAGTGGATCTCTGTGGCACCCTAGGAGCTGCAACAAGAACAAACAAAACAAAGTATTCAACATCACTTGTTAAATGATACATTTCTTAACTAGAAATCAGAATAAAGACAGTTTTTTTTTACACATCAAAACATATATTACATTTATTGTATAATGAGGTCGCTTCAAACATATGATTCATTCCAACCAAATCTGAGAAGCATTACAGCTATAATGAAAATGTATCAAAAAACTGATGTAACACATTACAACTATAATCCTTCAAACATTCGCAAGTTATTGATAAGTGTGCCACGCGTGGAAAAAGCTCATGACACTAGTAAACAAACATATACATCTTTTTTACATTTATAAACATATCAATCTATTTTACTTCAACGTAGACTCTGTAGAGTGAGTCATGAAAAACACATGATATGCAATTGCAACGGTGTGAACCACATGTGAGACAAGAATAAATAGATAGCTGTTACTAAACTGCCATACCTTCCAAAACTTGAATTCCATCACAAGGTATGATCATATATAATTGTTCTGAAGAACCTTGGACAAGGCTACAAACTTATTAGACAATAGGGAGGTAGGGGAATTGCCTAACGTAGTTGGCATTGCTGTTAGACCAACTATAGCTGGTGAACAGGCAATACGCTCTACATCAATAACTCTGGAAGACTTCCTGCCTTTGCCATTTGATACTTTCTCGATAAGAATCTGCATGTTTACATAGAAAAATTAATCATCCTTCTTAGACTACCTTCTTCTAAATAAAAGTGAAGAACAACAATCCAGAGCATATTATTACATAAATGGAGTTACATAATTGGACATGGAGTCACCAAAAGTCCAAAAATCTCAGTACAAGTTCATAAAAAATCCAATTGAAAAGCTCAAATTTCAACAAAGAAAACCACACACAAACAAAGCAGCAAAATCTACAACAAGTTAAAAATTCCAACCATAGTAAAGTTACTAGAGGTGGACAAGACCACCAAAATCTAAAGAGCAACTTGAGATGGCTAGTTTTGGAGTTTAGATATGCTAATACGGAAATTGTACATAAATACCACTGAGACATATCATACCACCAATTTGCAAATCTAGATCTCTTTTAGAGTGAATATAAAATATAGATTTTAGATGTAACTGCAAATAACATGCCATGAACTATCAAAGTAAGTATTGTTGTCAAACTTATGCCAAGGGTCCATTATCAATGAGAGAATGAAAGTTGATAATGCCATCACTAGAGTAACATAACTCATCAAAGTAATAAGATTCTTTAAACCTGAACAACAACCAATAATTTACCTCAAATGATGGCAATTTCTAATAAATCAGTAATAATTATGGTTAAAAATTATGAAAGACAATAAAGGCAAGCACATACCCATATTCTACCATGGTACATAAAGGCAAATGAACTAATTATTCTCTACTAGGTAAAGAATTGAAGCTAAAGATAAAACATGTACCAAAGGAATCTTTCTTCACACCAGTCCAAAATCAAAGGTATTGACAAGGAAAAAGAGTCAACTTCTAAACCAATGGTACAAAGCAAATAAATTAGAAGGTCCAAACAAAAATGTACCAATTACCAAACCATTAGCATAATACATTTTCAAACCAATCTTGAGATAAGAAGCAAACCTACAGAAGGATCTGAGTCATAGGCCAACAGAAACCTAATATAATTTGAGAAGTCTAATATAATACGTCAACGATCCCAAATTATCTAGTTTTTTTTTTTGATGTCATTATAACTAGTTCCAACGCAAATGGAAGAATGGAAGTAAAGAATGCATATAAGTACCCCTCAACATAAAAATGCCATGGAAATTTAACTAAAAAGCTCAAATCTTAACCAACTAAAATGCCTTGGAAATCTGACTGAACGTCCCTAGACGATCTTGATTCTTGAACGATGCAAGAGCTAAAACAACATATACCAATATCGTTTTTTAAGAAGAACGCATTAACCATATTTAGAAGTACAAAGGATGAGCACAATGCACACAAGATAGAAACAAGGTGGGTGAGAAAGTTAGAAAGCATTGGTTCACAAATTAAAGAGAGCAAGCCAAGAAGATGCCTACAAAAAGACTCAGAATGCTGTAATGTTCCCCTTGCTGTAGACAGGCAAACAATTGATAACTTCTATTGTTGAACAATCAATTTCCAAAGAGTTTGATCAACTATCTCTACCACTAGATGATATTCAAACAAGAAACCAATGACTCTTGCATGTAAAGGTGTGAATGTGTCTTGAATATTATATATGTGTAAGGGCATTTTTGTCATGGATGATTAGCCACTATATAAGGCCATCCAATGCTCTTATTAGGGTTGGCTCTTTTGTAAAACAACAAGAGGAGATTTCGTGTGGAGGCTCTGCAAACCCTA
>JAMKQA010040386.1:0-16163 GCA_024699735.1 Posidonia australis
TTGGTTTATATGATTTCTAAACCACTTAGGAAATGTGTTCCTGAATAACTCCAAGATATCATCATCTTTTAGACTAGGACGGTCGACCATTAATTGTTCTCTGAATAGCCTGCACTTGAAAATTTAAATATAATAAGATAACTTATTATCAAAATTTATTGAATAGATATCAAGAAAGATAGTGAAAAATACTCGACAAAAGGTTTGATTTCTTGGCAATTATCAAGAACATATAACTCTACAACATCTTTCTGTTTCTAGGTGAGTAGACGTTCTTTTGCCTTTCCAAAAGGACGAACACTAGAACAAAAGATAGAAAGTATATCGTCTTGTTCTTCAACTCCCAGATCATCATTCCTCTGTACTCGATTATGCATTGTTTCAACCTCTGATGAGGAATATCTTGAGTAAAAAGTGGTAACCTCTTCGTAGATATATTGTGCACTTATTGAACCTTCCACTCCATTCTTATTTCGAACTTTTCGTTTCAAGAAAAATATGTACCTATTAAAAAAGTGGATAAATTAGATAAACGATCTCCGAATAACTAAAAAGAAGCAAACATTCTTTACAATAACTTGTACCTCTCGAAAGAATACATCCATCGATATTGCACTGATCCACCCACTTTGGCTTCATAAGGTAAGTGGATCATGAAATGTTCCATTGAGTCAAAGAAGGCATGCGGAAATATCTTCTCAAGATTACACAATATGAGAACAATATTTCCCTCTAAAATCTCCATGTCTTTCATAGACAATTTGGAGAAGCAAATGGCCTTGAAGAATTTACTTAGATTTGTAAGTACATCTACAATGGACTTAGGCAACAAACCTCTAAATGTAAGGGTTGAGCTTTATGTGGACTTGTGTTAGGGTTGGAGTCTAGTTATGGATTTGTTTCTTTAGAATGCATCAAAGCGATTTACTCAAATTTTTAAAAAGAAAATAAGTTTGAGAAAAACATGATTTGAAAGAGAATTTTTGGAGAATTTATGAGTTAGTTTTTTAGTCATTGTTCGGGTTTTGAGAATTGAGATTTGTATTTTTCTCGTAGGTTTTCAGTTGTTTTCTCGGTGGGCACGTAGTGAGTGACTTGAAGTCACTCACACTTTATGTTTAATGTTTTGTTTTCAAGTGCTGATTAGAGGTGTAATTCAATTCCAGTGCACGTAGATTGGAGCCACTAGCCGCACACAGACTCTGGGTGATTGGATAAAATTTTCTTTCTGTTATTAATTAGTTTTCTTAATTAATTATTGCTAGGTAGTGTAACCAAGCCGGCGACAACCTCGTGCATGGCGCGAAAGATCAAATACGTTAAGACGAGCGAAGTCACGGTAAAATAATAAAAACAAGGATAAAATGCAGGAGTCGCCATCTAGTCTACTTTAAAAAACGGGAGACGAGGAAATCTGTCTTAAAACATTAAAACTATGCAATAGAACTAAAGGAAAAGGTCAATCATGACCCAAAAAACGGGTAAGGATCCCTATTACACACGAGGAAGGTATTAGGCACCCCTTTGCAGTCGAGAAATTGGTCTTTCATGGGTATCTCATTTACTTATATGAAATGTTGGCTTTTCAGCCTATTTCTGTACGCTCGAAGGCGATATGCAATGCAACTCTATATGCAAGTTGTGCTTTATGCTAAACATGGGTGGAGGGACTGTAGGATGTGTCCTAATGCACTGAAAGGTCACCCAAGTTGTGGATCAAACACCGGTGCAAAGAATTACACGGATATAACCATAGATCCAACAATATCGAATGCCTAACGTCCTCACTTTGCTATATGCAAAACCTAAGCTACCATGCATAAAAGGGGATGAAAACAGACAAGAGTCTCCCAGATATATCCAGGAGAACACCCAAAGAAAACCAAAGGCAAAGTAAATCGAGAACCATGCTAAATATCATGCCAAAAAGCTACTATTAGTGTACTGAAAGCAGGAACGTGCGCCTGTTTGGTGCTCCAGTCTGGTGCGCCACCTATGTGCTCTAGAAAGGTGTGCCAGTATTGTGTGCCACTAAAGTGTGACCCAGAAATCACAAAAGCAAACAGTGAACTAGATTGATATGCTATGCGATATAAAACTTTGCAAACATGCTCTAGACAGTCTAAATGTGTACCCTGGACCTCTAGAAAACCAGATCACATATGAGTTTCCCCCTCTTTCACAAAGTCATAAAGGAAAGAGGGAACCCAAGACACCATAACATGGGTCTTGTGCTCAAGGGCAATAAGCCTCACACAAGACCACACAATCCTACTCTGATAAAGGCTAATGAATCCCAACTATGTTACTTGGGTCTGGATCATAGACTGATGCAAAAAAACTCTACACAAAGAGTCCTAGAAAGCAACCAGCTCACCAAATCCAAGTGGTAAGCTAACTTCACTAGATGCAAAACTAAAGCAAACAGTGTTATTATATGCTGAAATTATGCAAGCAAGAACATGACATATCAGAGATCAAACATCAGAAAGATCAAAGTCCAAAACAATCAGAAATGCATGTAAATCATGATGCAAAATAGGCTGCTTGCACCCTGTGACCAGCCTGGTGCGCAAGGATAGTGCGCCAGTTATGTGCTCTAACTTGGTGCACCAGCTTGTTGCATTCCAGATACTCTGTTTCAGACTGCAATCTGATTTCAGAGTCTGGCCTAGATGTATGCAACTAATTGGGTTACTGACTATTCAGATCATTATTTTAAATGTTAGGGAACATAATCATATTAAATAATCAAATCTTGAACATTCATGTCATTTCCTCATTTCTAATCATATTCATGGGTTCACAAGGACTGCAGCTATATATGTTTTCTTTATGATGCATGGGAGTATCTTGGATGACTTAAATAGCATGGAAATATAATATGGGATGCAAAGGGCACATCATAGTACAAGCAACCATTATAACAGCCAAACATTGAACAAAACTTCATGAAGAAAACATCATAAACTTCAACTTAAGCAAGAAAGTGCAAGTGAACATCCGTATAGCAAAAGGTGCAAGCAAATATCAACATAACACACTATACTACATTTGCAGTGTGTGCTCCAGGTAAAGTGTCATGCAAAGACTACATGGAAGTGAAAAGGGACATACCTTTGATGTACTCCTTGGGTGGCTCGAGGTGTCTTCTCCTTGATGCTTTAGACATAGCTAAGGGTGCTCCGGGATGCCAGGGAGTGCTCTGGAAGCAGGGGTGCTGGTTGCTAAGAGTTTGTGAATTGCCAAGAGAACTAAAAGGTTGCTTATGGATGGCCTTTTGAAGAGAATGAAAATGTAAAGCCTTGGGATGCCAAAAGCCTCGGAAATCAACAGACTTGCGTAGATTCGTAGAGGAATATTCGCAAGGAAAGGTTGCAAGCATAGAAGATGGAAGCCAACAACCATCATCCTTAAAAGTGACCGTGCGCCAGCTTGGTGCTCCACATTGGTGGCCAACTTGGTACTCCACCTTATTGCGCCAGCATGGTGCTCCAGCTTGGTGCTCTACCTTAGTGCGCCAGCTTGGTGCTCTACCTTAGTGCTCCAGCTTGGTGCTCCATATTGGTACTCCATATTGGCACTCCATATCTAGCTGCCTGAATTGTTAATCGGACCATGAGTTTGTTATAGGCATAGAGTAACCAAGATGCCAAATGAAGTTCAAATGAGGTTAGGCTTGCCGTGTCCAAAGCAACATCTTCTGGAGAGTTCACCTACGAGCCGCCTCAAAATCGGGGTGTCTACAGATGCCCTTCCCTGAGCGAGGTCAAGGGACAGAGGGAACCGAGACCGATGCTCAAGGTTGACTGGATACCCCCATTTTGAGGCTGCGAAGAAGGGATGTTTACTATAGGCATTAGGTTATTTATCTGGTGGGTGCACCAAAAGTCATGACTTGCTGCCAAATGCAAATATGCAAATATGCAAAATGCAAAGTGCAATATGCATGCGAATGTCGAGCCAAAATGCTGAAAATGCAATGCCAACGCAAAATACAAATGCAAGAGTTGATGCAAAATGCAAAATGCAAAGCTAATGCTAATAATGCAAACACAAGAATGGGTGTTGAAAGTGGATGCAATGTTGGTGCCAATGCTAAAGCAATACTGCGAAAATTAAAGAAATCCCGCACACTGGGACATGACAAGTTGTCGGACTCATCAGCCAGATTATTAAGGTTATCAACCTGTGAAGACGGGATATGACAAGTCAGCCAAGTCTTGTCAACCCGATCGCCAGACAGCTTGACAGTTGTAAACCGAGTAGTAGGGGATACAAGTCCAAAGAAGAGGGCATGACAAAACGTATGATTTGTCAAGCAAGATAGGAGGCCCTGTCCACACGGACTTAGGGCAAGCAAAGGGATTTTGCGCTCGCGAAGATCCATAAGAGAGAAATGGGTGATTGGGACTTTGATTGTCTGGTCAAAAGTTAAGCAAAAGTATTTCGCGCTCACGAAAATCCAAGGAAAAGGAAAAGATATGACCTCAACCGCCCGGTCAAAAGGTCAACTTTGACTGCCCAGTCAAAAGTCAAGCAAAAGGATTTCGCACCCGTGAAAATCCAAGGACAGAGAAAGGATAAGACCTTGACCGCTGGGTCAAATGTCGACTTTGACCGCCTGATCAAAAGTCAAGCAAAAGGATTTCGCGCCTGCGAAAATCCAAGGAAAGCAAAGGAAAGGACCTTGACCGCCCGGTCAAAGGTCGAAAAAAAGGTTTAATCCAAGGAAAGCAAAAGATAGGACCTGGACCACCTGGTCAAAGGTCAAACAAAAGGATTTCGTGTCCACGAAAATTCAAGAAAAGCAAAGGAAAGGACCTTGACCGCCCGGTCAAAGGTCAAACAAAAGGATTTTGCGTCCACGAAAATCCAAGGAAAGAGAAAAGATAAGACCTTGACCGCCTAGTCAAAGGTTGACTTTGACCACCCAGTCAAAAGTTAAGCAAAAGGATTTCGCGCCCGCAAAAATCCAAGGAAAAAGGAAAAGAAATGACCTCGACCGTCCAGTCAAAGGTCGACTTTGACCACCCAGTTAAAAGTCAAGCACAAGGATTTCTCGCCCAAGAAAATCCAAGAAAAGCAAAGAAAAGGACCTTGACTGCCCGGTCAAAGGTCGAACAAAAGGATTTCGTGCCCGCGAAAATCCAAGGAAAGCAAAAGAAAGGACCTTGACCGCCCGATCAAAGGTCAAACAAAAGGATTTCGCACTCGCGAAAATCCAAGGAAAGAAAAAGAAAGGACCTTGACCACCCGGTCGAAGGTCGACATTGATTGCCTAGCCAAAAGTCAAACAAAAGAATTTCGCGCCCATGAAAATACAAGGAAAAAGGAAAAGAAATGACCTCGACCGTCCGATCAAAGGTCGACATTGACCGCCCGGTCAAAAGTCAAGTAAAAGAATTTCACGCCCGCGAAAATCCAAGGAAAGCAAAGGAATGGACCTTTACCGCTCGATCAAAGGTCGAACAAAAGGATTCCGCGCCTGCGAAAATCCAAGGGAAAGGAAAAGAAATGACCTTGACCGCTTGGTCAAAGGTCGAATTTGACCGCCCGGTCAAAAGTCAAGCAAAAGGATTTCGTGGCCGCGAAAATCCAAGGAAAAGGAAAAGAAATGACCTTGACCGCCTAGTCAAAGGTCGACTTTGACTGCCTGGTTAAAAGTTAATCAAAAGGATTTCGCGCCTGCGGGAATCCGAAAATGGAAAGGAAATGACCTCGACCACCCTGTCAAAGGTCTACTTTGACCTCCTGGTCAAAAGTTGAGCCAAAGGATTTCAGGCCCGCGAAAATCCGAAAAAGGAAAGGAAATGACCTCGACCGCTCGGTCAAAAGTCGACTTTAACTGCCCAATCAAAAATCAAGTAAAAGGATTTCGTGCCTGCGAGAATCCGAAAAAGGAAAGGAAATGGCCTCGATCGCCTGGTAAAAGTCGACTTTGACTGCCCGGTCAAAAGTCAAGCAAAAGGATTTTACGCCTGCGGGAATCCAAGGAAAAAGAAAGGGATAGAAGGATCACATCTGCCTGGAATGAGAATCCAAAAAAAGAAAGCGATGAACCCTAGATTACCCCCAAGGAAGGAAGTTGGCTTCAGTTGCGCTCTGGAGGGCAAAACTGTAATTGTGCCTACTGCTGGCTCTAAGCACGGAAACCGGTGTTCTTGATGAGATGCATGTAATATCCTTTGAAAGAACCTTGCTGGAGTTTCGATCCCAATTGGCTTTGTTTTCGAGTTTTGCAAAAAGTTAGGACTTATTCGCAATTTTCCAAAGCTTGAGGGCTTTATTGCAAATTTTCTGATATGACAAATTTCTACTGAATTGCTGCTGAGCTATCAATTTCGAAGTTTTGCTGAGTATTTGCAAATGTTTGCCTTAAACATAACCTCTCGCACCCTCTGTGGGTTATTCTGCAAATTTCATAATCTCAAGGGGTTTTCTGCAAAATACCCCATCTGGTGAACTTTTTGAGGCTGAGTGTTTACTTTTCTTGACACTTTGCATTTTGTTCTTCAAATGCAAGTTGTGGAGTGCTGGGGGCCAAAACGCAATTTTCCCGACCATTTTGCACTTTTGACCTTGGAAATTAAACTATTTGCATTACTGGTATGTGATGGGGCCCACTGGATAACTGCCATAACTGCCAAATCATATGCCGTGCAGGGATATCCAGCCATGGTGACACCCAAGCACTGTTCTAATGTTCTGCAAACATGGTTTGCTGCATTAACTGTCGAGGATCGCGAGCGACTGCAAGTTTGAAGCATATCCTCCTCGTTGTTGAATATTGCCAAGGTTGAAGTGAACTGGAGCTTGTTATGCGCTACAGTTAAATTTGGAAACTCACTTCCCATGTATTTCACTTTGGGCAAACGAAACTTATCCCTATCTTGGAGGAAGTCTGACAGATCTTGCGGGCTATTGCCATACATGTCACCAGCCAGTTTCATATGCCGTGACAGCTATGCTTCTGTCTTGCGTCAACTAATAAGCTTAACCCGAAGTGCTTGCAAGAAGCCTCATCTGCATGCTCCTAAAAGTAGAACTGTCCTAGTGATCTTCTTGACTTAGAAAGACAACTGGCATGCCCATAGTCAAAGACCTATTTCCATCCAAAGAGTAGTTAACATGTCCCTAGTTGAAGATCCCTTTTTTGCCAATATTCCAACTCAAAGGGCAGCTGGCATGCCCCTGGTTAGAACAATGGCAAATGCTTTGCAAAGCGATGCAAAATGCAAAAGTGGTGTGATCATGAATGCTGAATGCCAAATGACTTATGCAAGACTCATAAGATGGAAGCAAGATTTATGCATGGTTTATAGAAGATATGCCCTCAGCACGGAGGAAGCCTTCATTGTCTGCTACAAGAAACTAGAATATCCTCAACTCATTTGGTGCTACCTGGATCCCTGGGTTTATGGTGGCTCTCACTCAACCAATGGCCTTTCGAGATAAAATGGACTCCATGCCAAACTCCTAGGGCCTACACCTACTTTTTTCAATAATTCATTTTTCTTTTACTCCCTCAAAGACATGCAAACCTACCCTATCCCTACTTGGAGGTAATAAACACCTAGGCTGAGGGGTGGCTGCTCTTTTCAGTTTAACTTAAGGGATGGCTAGTCCCTTTGAAAATATGGGCTTGGTAGGTGTATGCTTCAACTCCTCTCCAAGTTATGTGATAGGGACAGAGTTGTCTTGCAGGCTTCTCTCATTGGAGCCGACTTCTATCTTTAACTTCTATCTTCAACTTCTATCTTCTCATTTCTTTTGTGCTTTGATGTCTATGCTTTTTTTCTTTGGCTCACACTCACTCACGACCTATCATTTTCTCTCCCTCTTGAGGTATAGGTCCCTTGGGAATTTGTATATTTCGTCCACTTTCCCACAAATTCTGGCTCCCTTACCTCCTAGGTCACACAGGTAGTAACACGTGTGGAGGATCAAAAACTCTTCCTAAGCAGCTAGCCTTCCGATTTTCCACATCGGGCAATGGTTATGCCAATGTTTCATATTATGATTACAATGCAAACGAAAGGAAAGTACAATGCATATGATGCGATTTATGTGATGTCTGGATGTAGTAATTTAAAATACTAGAATGCTAAAGCAAGAAACATAGAGATGCATGACCCACAATGGAATGTTTTGCAAGGCTCGGGAGTGGCTGACGATCACTGGTAGTACTTTTTCAATTAGGAGGCGTTGACGGGCTCTAACTGCCCCTCATGATCAATACCTTGGAGAATGACTTCACCTCGGATAGGACTTCTTTCATAATGAACGTCCATGCCAATTGGGCCCATCTGCACCAACTGTCTCGATAACATCGTCTTCCTCTCCATGCTCAAAGGTTGGGTCTGTGATATCAACTGAGAGGATTGTCCCCTGGTGGTGCTTCATAACAGTCACAGTAACTTTTGCAATGTGCAACCTCTTCTGCCACATGATTACCTAGGCCAACTACAGATTTGGGGCTCCCTGTTTCTGAGGTTGGTGCATCTCTATGATTTTTTGGGATTTTCTGTTTTTTGTTTTTGTTTTTGGAGTTTTCTGATTTTTTGTATTTTCTATAATATCGACAAGGAGTGTTGCATGTTAGCGGCAATCCTGCTGCTGACTGATAAGATTGTTGTCGCATGTACTGCTCCCTAAGCCTAGCTCAGGTTTTCCTTTTTCTTGTCCCTCATCCCTAAGGTGAGGCTTGAGTTGCCAATATCAGCTAGACCCGCCTACCGCTGACAGGAGATTAACTCCATTGATCTAGCAAAAACTTTCTCTGATTCTTAGAGGACCATAATTGAAGCTTGGTCCTGAGGTGGTACTGGTGATTCTGGCTACGATTCGGAGACAACTTCTTTTCCCTTCCTAACTCTATTATACTCTGCTAAATCTTCCGCGAGCACTTCCAACTGCTCCTAGAACATAATATCTAAATCTCCAACTGTGTCATCTGTCAAGCTCTCTACGTCTGCCTTCTGAGCAAGATCTTGTACTGCTGCTGCCTAACGCACTGCCGACTGTTCTGACTTTGACAGCATTGTACAACTCTGGAAATGCTCACATGTCTGCTCAATAATCTGCTCTGACTCTGACTAATCATTCTCCTCGTAGGACTGTTTCGGACAAATCCAAACTGCTAGTGATCGTCTCATTATGAACGGACTCTAGTTTAGATCCGAAACGCCTACACTGGTGAAGTTAGTCAAATCACAGGAAATGATCATCTTTGGGGACTTACCGAAGCGCAGGGATCTCTTCTACTGGTATTGATACTCGTATCCCAATCTTTCATGCTCTCTCCATTATTCCGCCTTGACCGGTTCGGCGATTCCTTGGCTGTATCGCCCAAGGGGTTCCTTTCTCGTATCCCCACTTGCTACACAAGTTTTCGACCATCAAACGGGGATTACTACGAATGTTCAAGGGCAGGAATGAAATTAACTTGCTCGAACTGGTTGACACGGTACAAAACATCAAAGGGTTTAGGCTCCAAGCGGACGGGGTTTGGAGTAACAACAGAGATTGCCTCAACGGTAGCACGAATCAAACAAATTGACTCCTCGGAATCATTAAGGAAGGATAGATACAACTGACGTGGAAAAGGAGATGATGCATCACGAATAAGATCTGTAGGACGAATAAAAGATGAGATAGTGTAACGCCCTGATCTCGAGCACGCTATCAAAACACAGTATCAAGCATAATTACACTAATTACAGAAACAACAAATAACTATAACTAAGGCTGACCTCCAGGGTCACAATGAACGGCTAGAAGCTCAAATTCCTACACTGGAACTCGACTGCATGCGGTCTACACCTGAAAACCAAATAAGCACTTGTGAGTGACATCTAAGTCACCCAGTACGTGCCCTTAAACATACAAACCACAAAATCTCAGTAAAACCGTAAAAACTCATTTCTTTTATTTTTTTCAAAACTTGGTTTTCTTTTTTTGAAAATCCTCTTTTCTTTTACTAGAAAATCATTTTGGGAATTCAATCCCAAATCCATGCTTCTTCAAAAGCCATGTTTCCTTTCTTTTCTCAAAACATTTGGAAACTCATTCCAAAACCACATTCTCTTTCAAAACACACTTCTACATTTTTTTTTTAAAACCTTTGGAATTCATTTTCCATAACATATCTTTTCAATACTTGGGATTTCTTCCTAAAATCACATTTTTCAAATTCACATTTCTGACCAGATCCAGCCTAAAACACAATGCCTCACGGGCTCAAACCAAATCATAAATACAGGCTGGCATCTGGTAAAAACATTATCATCATTTCATTTCAGGATTTTAGGACTATTTCATCAGTCCAATTCTGACCAAATCACATTCCTTTTCTTTATTCATTTCCACTTTTATTTACTGTTGTTACCTTGATCAAGGGTAACCAGGCACACAAGCAGTAGGCTCTACCTTCCTACACTGCCGCGGTGAAATTCCCCGTGCAGGATGTCACCGCCCCGACCAACCAACCTCAATTCATTTTCATATGTGTACGAGGACACGTCTCTGTTTGACGCCCCAGTCGGTGACCCGAACAACTAGGCCAATGACCTAGGCTCAGCCTACACCGTCGGTGGCCCGAACAACTAGGTATGAAAACCCAGGCTCGGCCTACACCGCTATGAGCTCAGCAACCACATTATTAGTGTTCCATTTCAAAACTCTTCGAATTTTCTTTCAAAATCATTTCCATTTCATTCCATTCTTTTCGTTGTAGGCCTCTATTTCCTTACAACACTTGACCCTTCACTGGGGTCCCAACTCAAGCCATGAAAACCATAATTAAAATCATAAATTGGGTCTCATGCCCAAAACCACACAAAATCATCCTTTTCATTCATTTATGGGATCAAAACCCAAAATATACCCAAATCCAATTGTTTGGGTTCCACATTCTTCCATGTCATTACATGGGGAAAAATCATCAACACATGCTCAAAATACCATTTGTCCATCATTAAAACCACATCAATACATACCAGGTCAGGGCAAAATCGACAGACCGAACTCCAGATCGGTATACCAAAGATCCCTGGTTCAGTATACCGAATATTTTCGATATATCGAAAATCCCTGAATTGGTCAACCGAGTGTTTTTGGTCTACCAAACCCTGGGTCCTGGCTTAATCTGTTACGATTTCGGCATACCGAATTCCTCGCAGGCAGGGCACACCCCTTTCTCTAGTAGCGGAATTCAACCAAAGTAGGAGTCCCGATCGGACCCCCCAACCATACACCATAAATTACAAGTAAATCACAGAGTGTAGACCCTTGAGTCTACTTGAAAACCCCTCAAACCATTCATGATTCCATTTACCACACAGTTCACACGAAAATCATGAGGGGAAGGGGCTCAAGAACGGCTACTGTAGCCTTCAACCCCAAAAATGTGTTTTTCCCCACAAATACCAATCTTAACCGCATGATATCTACATTCTCATACTATACACCACATTTCCATCATTTCATGATTTTTTTCACAATTTATAATGCATTATTTTGATTTTTTCTTGCCATTAACCCAATGATAAGGAGTCACTGAATAGAAGAAAGGAAAGGGGGTCGCGTACCTCTCCGGCGGCCCACGCAACTCCGGCGAGTTCACCGCACCCCAGCGTCGCCTCGGCGAAGCTCTAGTGAACCTCGGCCTCCAATGGAAGCACCCACATAGACCCTCCTCCTCCCGGCTGGCACGCCTCCGCTTCCTCTCTCCTCTTTCTTTCCTTTCTCACCACGCTCTCCCTCTGCCCACCCCTACCCTCCTCTCTTATCTCCGCCACCACTCACTTGGCGCCTCGCAAACCAAGGCGACTGTGCATCCTCTAATCGGACTCCACATTGGTCTCAAATCACAAACAGGTGCACAGAAAGCCAACCGCAAGCTCACACATCCAAGAAACAACAGATTATCCATTAATAAACCATTTAAGCAATATTACAATTAATTACATGGTTTACAGTTAAAAATGGCTAATCAGGCCCAGATGTCACAGATAGAATCAACAGGAAAGATGGAATTGACTCCCGAGCGGCCTGCTGCTCTTGGGGCCGAATGTTGAGGTAATGGCTAGCTAACTATGTTGGGTTGTGCTAGTGGTGCTTGTGCAGCTGCTAATGTGGGCACAGGGCCTGCCGTCTGCGTGCTAATGACAATGACCTTCTGGTCAATCAAGTCCTGGATTGCGTTCCTCAGTGTGAGATAATTGTCCGTCGAGTGGCCTGCGACTTTATGGAAATTGCAGAGCGCGCTTGTATTATACCATGCAGGAAGCGGACTTGGTGGTGAGCGAATCTCAGGCAGCCTCAAAAAAGATGCGACTTTAGGGAACACCATACTCAATGGCTCCACCAATGGAGTATAGTGGCGCCTGTCACGGCGTGGCAGTAGGAGTGATGTGTGATGCATGAGGTACTTCAGGTGTGGGTGTGGGTGCATAAAATAATTGGTGCTGAGGGAGCGGATGGACATTTACCTGTGCAGCAGGGGATCTAATGTAAGAAACTGTATTCTAGGAGGGATCCTGCCTCTTGGGTGGATTGACATTATAGTTATTATTGTTATTGCTGCTACTGGTGCCACTATGTGAGGAAGTGGTTTGCTTAGCAAATGCAGAGAGCGCTGGAAAACCCGCCCGAAGCAAAGCTGAAAAAGTGGTGATTGGCTGTATGCTGAGCAAAGCCTCGACTGCTGACTGTGCTCCTCGAATCACGATCTCAATAGACTCCTGATCAGGGTCTATCTTTGACCTGCGAAGCCAAGGATCACCATCGTCCAACATACTCCCCAAATGTTTCTTGGGGCCTCTGCTTAATTACGACCAAGTCCTCCTGCTTTGGGACTAGGTCGAGGTTGAAGGAATACTATTCGAGGAACGCCTGTGTGAGGTCGTCCCAAGTCTTGATGGTGGCCATGTCGAGGGAAGTGAACCACTTCAACGCGGGCCCTATAAGACTCTTCTGGAACAAGTGGATGAGCAATCTCTCGTCAACTTGGAGCTGGGCGAGGTCTCCTCAATAGACTTTGAGGTATGAGATCGGGCAGCCTCTACCATTGTATTTTTTGAACTCCAGGATTTGAAAGTTCGAAGGGAGAGTCACCTATGGAAAATAACAGAGGTCCCGGAATTGGTTGGACTAGCGATCCCCGCCCTACACCTGTCGGAGTGTTCGCTCCAAGTAGTTTACCCTCGCAAGGAAAGCGTTTGGAGCTACTGCAGTAGCAGATTGTGCAGCCAATGCAGGTGTCGCGTACACTGTATGGGTCACCCCTAAAGGCTCCTCCGGATCCACCATTCCACCGTCCGGTGCTACGATAGGATGACCAATGTACCCATGCATGGGTGCTGTGGACTAAGGTACAAAAGAAGATGCTTGTGTCTGGTACATGGGTGAGGATAAGGCAGGGGGTGGTGCTACAGGAGGTGCAGAATGCGGAAGCAAGAGCTGTTGGACCGGAATGACCCCTTGTACTATGCTCATGGCAGGCTGTGCTACCGCCAGCCTAGAAGGCTGGCCACCAAACAATGGAGATGCATGCTGTGGTGGGTGCTGTGGCGGTGACGCAAAAGACAATGTCAACGCCCCTATCGCCGGGGAGACAAGGGACGGCGACGGCTGTGGGGGTGGTGTAGTGGGTGCGATATGTGATCCTAGGGTTGGTTGTAAAGGCAACTCGAGAGTCTGAAAGGACAAACCCGAAAAAGGCTGGAACACCAGTACCAATCCCTGCAACTATTGGGCGAGGGCCGACATTTGTTGCAGCTGCGCGGTCATGAGATCATCACTAGTGGCTCCAAAAGATGGATGAGAAAAAAGGAGTGGACGAGTCAGGAAGCTGAGAGCCCAGCTGTCCAAACTGAGGAGAAGCTACTACAGAAACAGTCACAATCGCAGGGGTGCTGGAAAACACGTAGTCCTGAGGAGCAGTGAAAGGAGTCTAAGAGAAGGTCATGGGGACAGATTCAACAGCTGGGGCCCCAAAAGCAAAAAATGACCAAACTAATGGTCCCGAAGGCAGGTAGCCACAGGGACATGGTACTGGGATGGCGGAGGTCCTCCGAATGTTAAGGCAAAAGTGGAGGCAGTAGTGATAATAGGGACAGACACAAAGGAAGGGTATGCTGAAACGGGGACCTCCTCCTAGATAGAAGACGAAAAGGGCTTGCTGATTTGCTAGGCCATAACGGATCGCGAGCGGATACGGATGGAACTGCGGCTGGGAACAAGAGGATGAATCCTAGGACGAACTATCGTCAAAAGTGACGGATAACTCGAAAGATGTGGTCGAAAATCGGGTCGCATCGGGTGTTAGTGAAAGGAAAATACCTCGAGCTCTGGCTAAGGAACTCGCACACTGACCGATACTATGGTATTGCAAAAATAGGAAACGAGTTAGAAAAGATGCAGTGCTTATGATAGTATGAATGCAGATGCATGAATGCTTCTAGCATGCGCTCTCTCACAATCTAGGGGTGTCCTACCAAGCTGTCTACTCTAGATTCACACGAGGGTAAATAGGTCTCCGACTCAATGTTGGAAAGTAAAGGTTCCCGTTCTAAATCCTAGCTAAAGCTTAGGCAGTGAACGGGTGGTGCGTTCAGGGCCTCGTCCTCTGCCAAAGCAGTAGGCTATACCCTCCACTAATACCGACACGACCTCGGACAAGGGGACATACTGATATCTCATCCCACGCCAAAGCCATAGAATGAAAAAAACGGGAAATGTCCTTCGCAAACGACATAGGCGGACTCAAGAGATGAGAAGATGCATGCCCTATATGATGAATGCATAAGATGCTTTAAGTCTTTTACTTGCAAATTTATTAAACATTGGAAGAAAGTTTGCAATTTGTCACAAGTTTATCATATTTATTTTTTATTTTTTTTAAATGTTTTTATTAACCAGAAAAGGGAAGAAGGCATGTCTTTAATCTCCTTAACATGGAATATACAAAAGGGGGAAGAAAACATGCAAAGCAAACATCAATTAACAAACAAAAAGCAGGCACATGTCATGTGCGAAAGTGGTGGCATTGCAAATGTGTGAAAAAAAAACACTCACCATACAAAAGGCATGCATAAAAGCCACCAAGGCACAACTTATATTACAAGGAGACAACCAAAGCAAAGCATGGGGAACAAGCAAACAAGGAGGAAAGCCAAAGTAAATAAAAAAAACCCAAAAAGAAAGTCGAGATTTGGTTATCCTCAGCGGAGTCGTCAGTTCCTATAACCATGCCGGCGACAGCCTTGTGCGTGGTGCGAAAGACCAAATGCTCGAGGACCAGCAAAGTCACGGTAAAACAATAAAAACAAGGATAAAATGCAGGAGTTGCCACCTAGTCTACTTTAAAAAACGGGAGACGAGGAAATCCGTCTTAAAACATTAAAACTATGCAATAGAAACAATGGAAAAGGTCAATCATGAACCAGAAAACGGGTAAGGATCCCTATTACGCACAAGGAAGGTATTAGGCACCCCTGTGCACCCGAGAAATCGGTCTTTCATGGGTATCTCATTTACTTATATGAAATATTGGCTTTTCAGCCTGTTTTTGTATACTCGAGGGCGATATGCAATGCAACTCTATATGCAAGTGGTGCCTTATGCTAAACATGGGTGAATGGACTGTAGGATGTGTCCTAATGCTCTGAAAGGTCACCCAAGTTGTGGATCAAACACCGGTGCAAAGATATTGCACGGATATAACCACAGATCCAACAATATTGAGTGCCTTGTTGGATCGAATGGCTCCTCTAGAGGGGGGTGAATAGAGAATTATCAATTTTATAATTACTTCGACTACTTTTTATAGTTTAATAGAAATTGCATACAATGGATACTATTTAACAGATATAATCAAGCTTAACTACTTATGCAATTATCTAACATACAAGAAGAGGAAGAGAGAAATTGATATAGACAAAGAATTTATAGTGGTTCGGCAACCCCGCCTAGTCCACTCCTCAAGACCCTCTTGAGATTTTGCCCGTATTAAAATAAAGTAACGGACTTACTTGTTGGCTACACCACCAACCGCTTGCTTGCTCTTCCCACTTCTCTATCCCCGAGAAGCTAGAGCCCTTTGCTTTGTTGCTTATACAGAAATCAGAACTTTCCCGCTCACAGAGATTGATTACAAC
>JAMKQA010040387.1:0-17349 GCA_024699735.1 Posidonia australis
TGTATTTCTAGAAAAACTTTTAAACTGTGGATTTAAATAATTTTGCATACATGATTCAAATTTTTTATTTTCAGAAAAAGAAAATGGTTGTTCGTCTTGTACTATAAATTTAGTTATTCCTTCATTAACTTCTTCTGTATTATATTTCCAGTTAATTATACAACTAGATCCTATTTGTAATTTTGATTGTTTTAAATCTGTATTGTCATCTTTATTATGTTTGGATATACATTTTTGTAAATGTCTAGATATATGACCTACACTCCCTCTTCTAGGATATGTGTATGTGGTATTACAATAATTACAGTAACACCTAGTTTGATCTGCAGGGTCTAATGTAACATGCTTCCAAACCCAAGAACTTTGTTTCCTAGGTTTTTTAGTGGCTGTAGACTGTGAAGTATGTGTTGGGGTACACTGAGGCTGATCTGACTCCATACTAGGGATATAATCATGGCTACCAACATTAGCAATAATTTTCATTTTAATATAAAAAAATGAATATAAAATAATAAAATCCTTAACCCAAAAAAACCTAAACCCAAAATAGGAGGGATTAGAAGTAAAGAATTTGGAGGGATTAGAAGTAAAGAAATTTTGATGTTGCTGGCTCAGTTAGTGTCGTGTGGAGACTGGAGTCTGGAGAGCAGAAGACCGGGCAGAATCAAAGCCAAACAGCGAAATCTTCACTTGAAAATCCTCACTTGAAAATTAGGAGAAATTTGTTGTTGAGAAAGTTGTAGAAGAGAGTTGTGAAGAAAAATGAATGGGTTGAGGGGGTATTTATAAGATAAAATTATTGAATTTAAAAAAAAATTACAAAAAATGGTCATTGCTATGCAACGGCCAAAAAACCAGTCGTTTGCAATGGTTGGATTTTGCAACGGTTTTGCAAGGGTCCAAAGGACCGTTGCAAAATGTTAACGGGCCAGGCTGCTCAGTTCAGCCCTGTTTTAATTTTTAAAACGGGCCGGGCTGCTGGGCTCGGCCCTGTTTGTTTGTTTTTTAAAATTTTTATAAACAATAATTTTTTTTATTGTGCATGGGTTGGCCTGGCCCGGCCCAGTCCAGGGAGTATTCGTGGGCCTACTCTACGGGCCTTGGCGGGCCTACCCGTTAGCCCGACACGACCCACGGCCCACGACGGGCCTGGCTCGACCCAAGTGATTTTTTCTCGGGTCCTGGTTGGGTCGGGCGGTCCAGGGCCGGTCCGACCCGATTTCCATGTCTAGCTATGAACTATGTATGGAAGAGGAAAAAAAATTGATGTGGGAGAATCTGAGAGCTGTAATTCCACTTCTGTCTACCTCTGTAACACATCTGTATAGTAAAGTGTGATTGCTGCTACTGTTCGTGGACGTTGCTCTATTTTGGGATGAACCACGTAAAATCTAGGTGTTGGTTCTCTTTCTTGTTCTTCTTATCTTTTGATTTCCTACCTTGGTTCATTTTCTGCTGTACTTTTGCTCTAACATCTATTTATTAGATTCTTTATCGATTAAGTATGTGTTCTTCTATATATAAGAGATTGTAATCCTTTTTTATGATCATAATACATGTTTCTCTTTCATCTTAATATGGTATTATAGTGTACAATTTAATCAGAGAGAGCAGTCGCTGGACCATTGTCATCGTATCATCATTGACAATGACGGATCCATGAAAAACCTCCTTCTTTCTCATTCAAAGCTTGATCTATCATCATAAGGCCTTGATCTTGCCTCTCCCATTGCCGTTGAGCCTGTAATTAGGCTGCTCCGTCACCATTGGCCGCATGAAAACTCCTTCCTATTGTCATCATCACTTGGTTGTGTGTTGTGGGTGTTTTGCTTGAGGTTTTTACCAAGCATGTCATCAGTAGCCTACCACCACCTTGCCACGACCATTGTTGTCTTTCTGTCTTGGTTGCTATGGTTTCCCTGATGCTTGTCGCCACTATTGCCACAACCACCACCAAGGACGAGAGAGAGAGAGAGGAGAGGAGGAGAAGAAGCTCCCGACGAAGGAAGGCGACGTGGACAACAAGAAGAAGAGAAAAAATGATGGGGAGAAGAATGAAGTTAGGGTTTATTTGATTATTTGCATTTCATTCCAACAATCTTCTGAAATTGCAAAATTTACTAAAAATTCTTAAAGTTTGAAGTTTTTCAAAAACAACATTTCTGTTATGTAACTACCTTATGGTCAACATGATTGGATATAGTTGTTGTTTTCTTACTTGCTTATGGCAATGTGGTTGGCTATGATTGTTGTCTGTTTGTTTGTTGTTGTTATTATTGCTACAACATTGTCTATTGTTACTATTACATTCATTCTTTTGAAGTTATATAATTTTTTGTCAATAACATAAAAAATCTTTATGTAACAAACTGTTAGATGTTTCAGCGTGAGAGAGACTGTTAAAATAAATGGATCTTTATATAGATCTTTGTATTGTTTACTTATTAGGTTCCTTATCGGTTAAGTATGTGTTTTCTAGATATAGGAGATTGTAATCCTCTGTTATGATTATAATACATGATTTTCTTTCATTTTAATAATATCTATTTAAATTTATAATTTTAAAGATTTAAACTAATGCATTAAAATGATAGAAAGTAAAGACATAAGTCACACAAGATGCATAAAACAAAATCAAAAGAGCCATAATGTATTAGGTCCATCAAAATAAGTTTCTCCAATTCATACAAAATCAAATGAATCATCAAAAGAGCCGTTAACATGGCATAATGTACTAATTCAGAAGCTACATATCTAAATTCATGTAAAAACAAAAGATTTAATTTTGATAAAAACCCATAACTTTCAAAAACATGTAAAAACGAACCCTAGAAGTGCCACAAAAGTATCCTGGCTGAATCCAAGATGAATCCCTGAGAATCAGAACTTTTTTTTTTACAGTAATGCCCTGGATACGCCACATGGCGTGTTGGGCATGAATCGAGAGGAATCCTCAGTGAATCTCCGATTCATCTCCGGTGTGGGTGCATTGATCATTTAGTAGAATCCATGCTTCCTAGTAGCGCACACAACTTTCATATGGTTAGTTTTATATCTTATACAATGCAAAAGAGGAAGTACATTGTGTCATTAATATTTTTCTCTTGAAGTTTCTTTGGCAAAAATACCCTTGAGGACACAGTTATGTGATTTATTGACCGGATTAGAATTCAAGCTTATCTTGTAACTAATCTCAAGCTCTCATGCAATTTGTGTTGCAACTCCATTCCACTAGGCCACATGGTTTGAAACTAGTACCATTCCATTTCACTTCTAAACAATCCCGATTTGATGTTGTCTACTGTACATTGCACCCCTAGTATCCACTGCAAATGAAGGTGGCCAATCATCTGTTATAATGATTAATGATAGCCATCTAATATTTTGATATAAAAATTTGAGCCATACTCCAGTACCAATTTTATGTTATTTGTCTATTAATGCATTTTGTGAGTCAGAGGGTATTTATGTTGCATTGAAGTTGGGACTATTGGGATCTCTGCTTATAGGTTTTGTAGATTCATCGAAATATGTCTGCAGAAAATACTATTGCATTTGGAGAGTGGAGCTCATCTCAAGGATAGCAGGCGAGTTTCATGATTTCCCAAACTGTTTCATGAGGGTTGATGCATGTCATAATTATTTAAAAAATTTTGTTTTATTGAAAACTATTGAAATGGTTTTCGTTGTATTGCCGTCCAGTCTTTGGTACACTACTTTCTATTTGAGAAATCTTTCTGTATGATTCTCATTTATTCTATTTTCTTTAAACAGTTGATAAGATGGTGCAGCACTTTCAGTTTGGTATTTCATTCTACTTAAGTATTTTTCTCAGTAACTAAAACTAACAAATGCTACGACTATTATCTGAAGCGTGATCGTGGGTGGAAAACATTTAAGAGGCCAGGTGCTGAAGCATTCCTTGAACAAATGGCTCAGTTCTATGAGGTTGTTGTGTATTCTGATCAGCTCAGTATGGTTAGTGTCTTTGTATTTTGGTTTGAGATTTTTCTCCATTAATTTCAAACAGCTGAAGAATTTTTTTTGTCTAGTATGTTGATCCTATTATTGAGAGGCTTGATCAAAAGGGTTGCATACGATATAGGTTGTCAAGAGCTGCAACCAAATATGTAAATGGAAAGCATTACCGGGTAAATAAGTCTTGACATCCAATTCTTTCACATTTATGAAATTCTTTTTTTCCCTTGTTTACTTTTTATTGCTTGGAAATTATTGTTGATCAATTGATGTAAATTTGGCAGTTCTTTAGCTGTGTCTAATCATGCTTCTAATATAACATTATACTGAAATATCAAGTTCTGTGATTTCTTTTTCATTCTTTATTCTTTAAGTTGCTCATTTGTAATTGCAAAGTATATAGTGATGTTTTAACTAATGCTTGAAAATACCACTTTTGATACTACAGCTGTTAGCTTTTACTCAGGAAAACAAAGAAGAATCTTCTTTTTTTGCTTATTACTTCAATCCATATTTGGTAAATCACATGTTTAATAGTGAATCATAACTTATTTAATAGCTGAGCTTAGACCTGCCCAATTGCATAAATATGTTGTCATTGATGTTGGTTTTCTATCTGAGAAACCCTGCAAGGCAGTCACGTTTTGTATTGTTTCTTTGTTGTTTCACTGTTAATATTCTGTTAGTCATATAAAATGAATCACTCCTTATTCTGCCTATTTGAAAAATTCCAACTAATACCATAGAAATGCAATATCTGAGTCTGGTGCATCCTTGTACCTGTACACCCCTCCTGCTCAATACATGTTTTTTCAATACTCATTAGGATATTGTCATGATGTTCTATTGTGAGAAGTGTATCAGATACTGTTTTTATGTTCATAAGGCAAAGTGTATCATTGAGGAAGAGAGATGTATACTGTTGGTCATACATTGCATCTATATCTTCGTATGGGACGACTGTATGATCAATAGTTCAAAAGGTGCATGTCGCAAGGCATTAGATGTCCCCTTGAGGTATCTTTCTGCTCCAAGACGTGTCAGGCATTTTGTATTTGGTAGCACCTG
The DNA here is from genome assembly GCA_024699735.1 of Posidonia australis. Classification (NCBI taxonomy): domain Eukaryota; kingdom Viridiplantae; phylum Streptophyta; class Magnoliopsida; order Alismatales; family Posidoniaceae; genus Posidonia; species Posidonia australis. Next base: position 5,047 of record JAMKQA010040387.1, read on the forward strand.
AACAAGATTATGTTGTTCATATCTTACGTCTATGTCTTCATATGGGATAACTGTATGAGCAACTGTTGAAAAGGTGCATGTCATGAGGCAATAGATGTCTCCTCAAGTGATGGTCAGCATTTCTGCCTCAAGGCATGTGTTAGGCATTTTCTGTTTAGGTGGCACCTTAACAAGATTATGTGCTTGACACTATTTGAGGTGTTAGTCTCATGAAAGCAGGAACGTAGTTGCAGTTTCTTCTTTCCTTTTCACTATTGGTTTTTTTTCTTTAATTTTTAGAACCTTCATGAAATAATACATTCTTTTGCTAAGTGATGTGCAGGTCTTTGACTGTTTTGTTGTTATTCTGTTGAAGTTAATGCAAGGTCTTTTGTTGGTGAGATGCAAGTCCATTTGGTTGCCATTTTTCCCAAAATGGAAGGATTTTCTGTTAGTGAGATGCACAGGGAGTATGATAGCATTTGTGTGCCTTTTTGTGAGATTGCTTTACTTCTGAACCACACAATGTCTAGCCATAGGACAACTTGTCAGTGCCTTATATCAATAAATTTGGTTTATATTGCCTTGGGTAGTCAAGTGTAGAGTTTTATGGATGTATTCTCAAGTGATATAGATTGCATGGTTCTAGTAAAAGAGGAAATGTTCATTACTGTTAGAGAGGTTATATCATGTATTAGGATTGTAGTGGGTAATTGGATTATTGGATATCCATCAGTTTAAGGTATCTAAGGTATTTAATATATCATATATATATGTAACTACATTCTCAGAAATAAGACATTCTTTTCTTTCTTTTCACTTTCTACATGGTACCAAAGCCCAAGTACAATCCCTAGGCAATCGTTAGCCCTCCCCACCCTTCACCGGCACCACCACAATTGCCGACCACCGTCCTCCACACCTTCTAGTTGTCGACAAGCCTCCTTCACACCTAGCACAGTCAACAGCCCCTTCCACACCTTACAGCGCCGTCGTCAGTCTCCCATCTCCTTTCTAGGGGTTGTCGGTAACATAGGAACACCCCTTTAGGGGTGCTGAAAGCGTCAGCAAGGTTGTCCAGTCTTGCCAGCAACCTAGGCTAGCCTTTTTAGAGCCGTTGATGGCACCTGTAGGGCATTTTAGACCCTTGGCCCATTGGCATAGTCCTCACAAGGCCTGTTGTCCCCCTTTCTGGTCATGTTCTAGGTCTCCTACCAATTTAAAGTTTCTGTATGTGTGTGGATACGTCATATCCACACGTTTTGTGCCTCTAGACTGTGTGCTTGTGTTATCAGGCAGTGGTTATGCATTTTTGGTCCCTCTCCACATGACGATGTGTGAATCCTTGGTGAAGAATCTTAGTGGGACATCTGAAAAGTTAAATGACAAGAATTATCTTCTTTAGGTACAAAGTTTCAAGACTTTTATTGTCACTCATTGTAAGATAAGTCATCTTACAAAGCCTTCTCTTGATAGCAAAGATGTAACTTACGATGACTGATTTGTTGATGATGATGTTATAGTATCTTGGTTGGTGAATAGTATGGAGTCTATAGTTGCAAGGAGTGTTATTATGTTGCGGTTGATTAAGAAGATCGGGGATACGTTATGTCTCACATATGATCATGCGAAAAATATGTCTAGAGTATTCGAAGTATACGAGTAGTTGGTCACTTTACGACAAGATGATTATTTAGTTCAGGAGTACTTTACCCTTCTGCGAGTTTTGCTTGATGAGCTTGAGATCTACCAATCTTTGATTAGTAATGTCACTTAGATGAAGTAGTATCATGAAGAGTTGGCTATGGCGATCTATTTTTCTAGTTTGAATCTAGATTTCAGTTCTCAGATTAGGACATATTATAGGAGCTGTTCTTGATCTATAATCTACCTTTGTCAGAGTCTTACGTATTTCGATAACCACGCATTGTTCAATGTTCGATCAGTCAGTATGGCAGCTACACGTGATCGAGGACGTGGTGGCTTTTACAGGGGTAGTCGCGGCTGTATAGACAATGGAGGACGCCCTCGTTGCACTCACTATGGACGGACAAGTTATTGGGTTAATAGATGTTGGAATTTGATTGGTCAACCTTCGATAGTTCATGTTACTATTGAGTCTACACTCATCACTTCTACCAGTGAAGTACAAACAGTTTTCATCTCTTAGGCTGACTATGAATGACCCTTACAGCTAAAGGCAGACTCCACTACCACTGTCTGTTATACTACTTTCACAGATACTAGTGTCCTCACATCTAAGAATCCCTCTTAGATCATTTATTTTGGTGCTTCATCTCATTTGTCAGATACAAAAAGCTTTTTTACACGTTTGCCTTAGCTTTCTGATATTCGATCAATGGTCATCCCTGATGGTCGATCTTATCTTGTTATTGGAGAAGGGGTTATGTAGGTTTCTTTACACCTTTCACTAGAAAAAGTCCTATATGTATCTGATTTTTTATTAACCTCCTTTTTATTAGTATTATTACAAAATAATTACTTTGTTATGTCATCTTCTTTCCTTTTTATTGTATTTTTCATTATTTACGGACGGAGTGAAGGATTGGTTTGGGTCGTGAATGAGGTAATGGTGTGTACCTGCTGATCAATGATGATATACTATGAGGATTAGCGTCTGTGGCGTCTACCTTTGATCCATCTGTTCTGTGGCATTACTAGTTAGGTAATTTATCCCACTAGAAGATGCAACAAGTATTTTTTTAGGTCTTCATCTCTCCTTTTGATTGTGAATTTTGTCAGTTGGATAAGCACTATTGTACATTTTTTAGGCGTTTATATTGTTTTTATTGATGATTTCGTATGAGTGTCTTAAGCATACCTGTTTAAAGATCATAGTCATATTTTTGATGTACTCAACTCTTTTATTATAGAAATAAAAGAATCAATTTGATATTACGCCAAAATGTTTGTATATTGATAATGCTCTTGAGTTTGTCCAATCTAGGATTGAGTCTTATTATGCTTCTTTAGGTATTATACATCAGACTATTTGTTCTTATCGCTCTCAATAAAATAGGGTTGCAGAGCACAAACATAGATGTATATTAGATGTTACTTGTACCATCATGTTACACATGTAAGTTCCTAAACACTCTGGTAGGATGTATATTAGATGTTGTTCTCATTGTTACATATCTTATTAATAGAATGTCCTTTATTCGTTTAGCAGGTGAGGCCCTACTTCGGTGTCTTTGGTTACACACCATTCTATGTACTTTTAATTCCTTGAGTTTTTGAATGTCTTGCCTTTGTTCAGATCTTTCTTCTGATTTTGATAAATTATTTTTCAAATCAATAAAGTGCATTTTTGTTGGTTATTCTCGAATTCAACGGGTTTATCGATGTTTCCATCTGTCCATTAGATGATATTTTGTACCTATGGATGTCATCTTTTTTAAGTGCAAGAGTTATTTAGATAGTTTTACATCTGATGTCGAGTTGTCTTCCTTTCCTGTCTGTTGTTGACCTACCTACTATAGGCAACTAGAATACCCCCTCTGTTAGTAATAAGGAGGTTTCTTGTCCTTTGTAGGTATATCATTGTCGTCAGCTGACAGAAGTGCCTCTAACGATAGAATCGGCTTGCTCCGTGAATGCAAATCCATCTTCAAATGATTTTGACTTTCTAATCGCATTTCACAACGGTATCTGATCTTCCATTGCTTATCTAATTTTCAATTTTGTTTTTTATGAATCTCTTCACCCTTGTTTCACTAGTTTCGCCTTGTCTGTCTCTTCTGAGTCCATTTTTAGGAATCATTAGGAGGCATTATTACATCTTGAATGGAAGACAACTATGGATGAGGAGATAGCTGCATTAACAACTCTTGGTACCTGAGAGTTAGTAGTTCGCCCTGTCGGAGCTACTATAGTCACCTTTATATGGGTTTACACTGTCAAGTATATGGCAAACGACACAGTAGATAGATACAAAGTCTGATTGGTTGCTTGAGGATTCATTCAGACATATGATATTGACTATGAGGAGACTTTTCCTCCTGTTGTCCACTTTAATTCCATCAGAGTGATCTTTTTGTTGCTATTAATAATTCTTGGTAGTTGTGTCAGTTAGATGTGAAGAATGCATTCTTATATGGTGACCTAACAGATTTTGTGCTTATGAAATAACATTTAGGGTATGTTGTTTAGGGGGAGGATAGAGTATGTAGGTTGAAGAAAAACATTATGGTCTAAAACAAAGTCTCTGAGTTTGGTTTGATAAATTCAGTCAGGTGGTTATGGTAGAGAGGTTTTAGAGATGTGATGTTGATTATTCCGTCTTCTATAAGAAGACTACTTGTAGATGTATGCTCCTCGTAGTCTATATTGGTGACAAGTAGTGATAAAAAGGACATAGAAGAAATAAAAGAGTACCTTATGACATACTTTATCATTAAGGATATGGGAAAGCTAAAATACTTTCTAGGCATTGAGTTTGTCTATGCCAATGGAAAATGACACCATCCTAGTGAAAGTATGTCCTTGACTTCCTTCAAGAAACAAGACTTTTGGGGTATAAGCCATAGAGTACTCCTATTGGGTAGACAACATTTTTTGGGGTACGATTTCAGAGCTGTTAGAGGATTTTGGTTAATATAGACAATTGATCAGAAAACTTATTTATTTGACTGTGACTCGGCTAGATATATTCTATACAGTCAATTCACTGAGTTCATGCATAAGCCTAAAAGAGTGCATTGGAGTGGAGCTTTATGTGTTTTTGCCTATGTCAAAAGTACTCTAGGAAGAAGCTTAATTTACAGGAGGAATGGTCATATAAAGATTAAGGCTTACTTAGATTCAGGATATACAAGAGATCGAGGAGATGGAAACTCTATGTCTGATTTCTACACATATGTAGGAGGTAATCTTATTACCTGACGCAGTAAGAAATAGAATGTAGTGTCTTGATCTAGTGCAGAGGTAAAGTATAGATCCATAGTTCAGACGGTTTGCGAGATAATGTAGTTTAGGTCACTCTTAGTGGAGCTTGATTTCTTTGTTGAGATGTCTATATCAATGTATTGTGACAATCAAATTGTTATTTTCATTGTTAATAATCTTACTTTTCAGGAGCGTACAAAGTACATAGAGGTTGACTGTCATTTTGTACAGAATATGGTGATGAAAAGGGTTATTTATACACCTTACACTTAATCATTAGAGCAACTAGTTGATATGTTTACCAAAAGGTTGAGTGTTGGGGTTTTTTAGTCCTTGTGTACCAAACTAGATATGATAGATATATATGTTCGAGAGATTATATTATATATTAAGACTATAGTGGGTAATTGGATTATTGGATATTCATCCAGTCTAGGATATTTGATATATCCTATATATATGTAACTACACTCTCTGAAATAAGACATTCTTTTCTCTCTTTTCACTTTCTACAATTACAAATCGAAGCATTCATTGCTGCTTATCATAGGTTTAACAACCAGATCCATGGCATCCAGCTATCTCATAGACAAAGTGGAATCAAATGCTTATCTGGTAAGCTTGATAGAATGGGTTGTAATCACTAAGGATATCTTTGAGCGTTAGGCATTCGAAGCTTGGATATTACCAATTGAGTCTTCTTTATCTTGTGTGAAGTATCCAAGACATTCCAAAGTACCTTGATAAGATATAATTGAGGGATGGAGTTTCATTTTCCCATGTGAGGAGATTTTGAGACTGGGAGATTTTTTTTGGACAACTTTGATGGAGAGTTATTGTGAGAGTGGTTCCAAGAAACACATTTGGTTGGTCCTTCCTCGTGTTGTTTAGTGGACGGCTTCAACAAAATTGCAGAATCTTCAAAATGATTATAGCTGATATGAGCTAGGGCCACTTTTATCAAGTGTTCAATCAAATAGGCTATTCAATATGTTGGAAGTGATGCTTCGGGCAGCTTTATTGCTTGGCTGGAGTCCCTGTTTGTAATATGACTTGTCTCGCCTCCTTGTTTTTGGTTTTTTCTGTATCAACTCTTTGATCTTTGGTGCTGATTTTATTTTCCTATTATCTTCTTGATAAAAGTCTTTCTTTGCTTTCTTGCTTTGTATTTATTTTTAAATTTTAATGAAATCTTGCTTACTACTAAATAAAGGTGATAACCCAGGGATTGAAATTCTTAATATCATCAAAGGTCAGGCTTTTTTTGAAATTAAAATTTAGGAATTCTTATGAGGATCCTTTGCTACTGTGAGGTAGATTATGTAGCTCTAGCAGCCTAGCCTTTTGTTTTATTCTACATCAGCTTCCATCCTAATGCATTGGAAGGTTCCTCATTAATATAGGGCCTGTGTTCTGTACACAATTCCTTTTTGCCCATGCCTGTTGATTGCATGTGTTGTGCCTAGAATTCTGCCTCCAGATCATGCAGTGGAGCTATGGAACATTAATTACCCACAGAAACAAGAACTCGAGAATTTTGCTCTGTTTCTTGTGCAAGTATATTTTTGGAGGAAATCATAAGTATTCTGTAAACAAGTTGAGACCGATTTTCCATAGAAAGAAGACTGATGCTCTGTTTCTTGTGCAAGTATATTATTGGAGGAAATCTTAAATATTCTGTAAACAAGTTGAGACCGATTTTCCAAAGAAAGAAGACTGAGCAAAAAAATGTTTTATTGGGTGAAATTCCCTGTAGTGAATTATGAATAGAGTGACGGCAAAATGAGGTAGTGAATTTGCATAGTATAATAAACAATTTTCCATTTTTGGTCAGGAAGATCTTGTTGAAAGTATAAGACGTTTAAGTTGATAACCTTATGATGGAAATTAGTAACTTAATCTTGTCATAGGCAGATAAAATAAAATTCCAACCTCTTGTATGATAAAATAGTTGAATCATGTATTTATGACCAATTTCTATCTCTGAACAAACATATATGATGGGGACTTGAATCATGTATTTATTTTGTAATACAAACCAATTTCTATCTCTCGGTAGCATATTACTGAGTGGAAATAAAATAGTTGTCCTATATTTCTCAAATTATTTAGCATATGGTACTATTGGGGTTTATATTTGGAGTTGTTATTTACTGTTTGCAGGACCTTTCTAAGCTGAACAGAGATCCTTCTCGAGTTCTTTATGTGAGTGGTCATGCATCTGAATCTAGCCTTCAACCTGAAAACTCTGTGCCCATTAAGCCCTGGAAGGCTGAAGCAGATGATACAGCACTTCTGGACCTTATTCCATTTCTTGAATGTTAGTTCCTTGAATTTAATGTTTGATTTTTCTTTCAAAACTATGTCTCTGTTTTATTTATATATAAATAGGAATGATTTTTCTATTTGTGGTTGTTGCAACAACAGATGTTGCCCGCAACAGACCAGCTGATATCAGACCTGTTCTAGCATCATATCAAGGCCACGATATTGCTAGTGAATTTATTGAGAGATCAAAAGAGTATGAGAGGTAATATACATACACCTCCATCCATGTTTTCATCAAGTGATAGCAATCGATGTATGTCATTGTTTCATTTGTTTAGCTCCTTCAAGCCTAGAGAATAATTATCCTGATATACTAACAACTTAAAAATGCTTCTTGAATGCTCTTGACATGTTTTGAATGATCAAATTAGGCCTTAAGTTAAGTTAATTAGTGATACATCTGAAAATAGATCCTGCATTTGCTTGTCTTAGAGTGGTCACCTTTTGTCCATATTGAAAAACTCTTTAACAGAAGGAAACCTTTTGGACAAAGCTTAGAAAATGGGGACATATCAGCCATAGTTATCATGGCATCAAGGCACCTTGGCGATGAGCTAGGGTGCCTAGGTGGTAATTAAAAGGGACATTTTCCAGAATTTTTAATATATATATATATACACATTCAGAGTTTATAATGTATAAATTAATTGATATATTAATTTCTAAAATCAACAATAACACTTTAACAATAAATAAAATCTAAATTGTGGCCATTAAGAGTCAAGACAATAACAAATTAACAATAACTCAAAAAAAAAAAGTTTCAGTTTTTCCTTCTTGGATCCATTTTGGATGCAGATGATCTCAACTCAAAGGCAAGCCCAGGTGGCACCCCGGCACGCTCCTAGACGCCATGAACTTGAGGAGATTGGTAGGGTGCCTTTCCGCCACCTAGGTGGGCACTGTGATAACTATGACATCAGCCACTAGGACCCATGCCAAAAGAGTCTGGCACCAATACTCCTCAGGCACCAAACCTGCCCGACCACCATTCTAAAGCCCATTTGATTTTCTTAAGGCCCACTTCTAATTATCAATATGGTGAAGTTCAAATCTCTCTAGAGCCCTAACTAAACCATCTTCACTTGTTCAAGGCATTACTTATTACAGCGTTATTGGAAGCTACGACATCCAGACACCTTGGGTTAAATTAGCCTAATGGTGATTATTTAGTTTTTCGTTATTAAACATTGATTCTTGGTGACTATTACTTAGTTTTTCTTAATTATTGTTATTTGTTATTGACTTATTGTTATTGATTTGGAGAACAAATAAGATTTTATTTATAATTAGATTGTTATTGATTTGGAGAACAAATAGATTTTATTTATAATTAGATTGTTATTGTTAATTTTAGTAATTCATATATCAATTTATTTATGTGTTATAAATTCTGAATTTATTTATAAACATGTTAAAAAAATCTGGAAAATATGTAAAAGTTGTATTTTTATTACCACCTAGGCGCCACCTAGGCATCCAGGTGCCTTTGCACACTGCCATGATGCTTCAAGCCACAACCAAAAAGCCAGAACCAAATTGATGAGCATTGCACACATCCTCTTGTTGTGCCCTCAAAAGCTCCACAAGGTGAATTCATGGTTCTGATTGAAAAAAGGAAATGTGAGGAAGACGAAACAGAATTTCTCTCTTGGTAATTCCAAGGATAGGAGATGCTTTACCATACATAGGTAAGGGCATTATATAGGATAAGGTTTGTTACATAGTGAGCATTGGCATGATGCCATTTGTAACAACAAATGGAATAAAAATTGCAATTATATGAGATTCCCACTACAGTGCACAGCTTTACAGAATTCTAGACAATTCCTATTCTTTGATCTCGTCACTAATGATCACATGGAGTGACTTCAAGATGCATTCAGGATGAGAACCAGATGGTCATAGGAGGGGAAATGTGAACAGAGTACGGGTTTCCAAATGTTCTCACCTAGGCAATTTCAACCACTTGTTAATGGTTTGGGTGAATTAACACTTCAAATTGATGTTGAACATTTTTGAGAGATGTGGGCAGGCAGAAGTCATGTGACAGGTAGGGTGTTTCATAGAAATCTTTGGGGTCTTTGCATTGGAAAGATTGGGGCTTTTGACCGTTATTTAGCGGTCATCCTTACCCAGTTATTTAGCGGTCATCCTTACCCAATATTCTGATTGATACAGTCAGCTTGGCTTATGATTCTTGTGGGTATGGTTTTTGGTGTTTGGGTGTTTTTTCTCTTCTGATTTTTTTTTGGCTTTTCTTGATTTTATCATTTTGATAAGATTCCCATGTATCTTCATTGCTCTCTTTTGAAATAAGGTAACTTTTACTGATCGCTCGACGTAAGTTTGATTGGTTCAGACTTTGGTGCATGAACTTAAAAAATGGACACTTTTGTTTGTCAATGTTAAAGTCTTTTGTCAGGGTCACACAAGTGAAATTACTTGACCTCATGTGCTTCTCAAATCCTTTTTCTAGGACCAAGTGGCAATGCATTATATTCTTGTTTATGAAGCACTAGTAGCTAGGATTCACTACAAAAGTGGAGCAGGAAGGGCTAAAGACAGAAAAAGGCGTTTGGACTTGGTTATTGTAGCAGTTGTGGTCTAGGGTCTTCCTGGTTAGACCCTACGCTAGAGCATTGTCCTTCAGTCAAGTGGTTGGCATCTTATTTTTGTGCCATGTGTGAGATTCTCTCCTGACATTTTATTGGGCGAATTTCTCAAAATAATATTGTTTTAAAAGCCTATTACAAAAATAGACATCTTTCAAAAATATTTTCAAAATTAGACTTCTGACAGGGTTTAAGTGGGCTCCACGTGTATGTTGGTCTGTTAGTGATATTTTTCTTTCTTTTCTATTTTCTATGAATTCAACATTAATACTGTTGAATACAATTAATAGTAAAGCATACATACGTTCCATTGAGTCGTACAAAAATTTTTGTTTCAACTAAATTTGGTTTTTAACAAATTGAATTTTGTTCAACCAAATTTGATTTTTAACAAACCAAATTCAATGAGCAAGGTTTTAACTTTAACATTTAACAAGTGTTACTGAATTCGGTATAATAAAAGTTGAATTTTATTATGTTGGTCTTCTCCGTGGAAACATCTTAGTGTATTGAATTCAATAGTCTGAAAGTTGGATTCAGTGTAAATAGAATTCGACAGTATTAGTGTCGAATTTTGTCAGTAAAACTTCATCCAAAACTTCCACACTTATAACTAGTATGCATGGTAGATTGTATCTCTGGTTTGTCTGTATTTTTTGTTAGATGATGTTGTTCAAGTTGATTGAAATCAACTTTTTGGATTTTTGACATTTTTATAAGTATAAAGAGTTTAATTATTTAATATGATTATATTGATTATATTAATGTAATTATTTATAATTTCAACAAATATAGGTATAAAAGCACGTTTATATTAGAAGGCCTACAATGTTAATGGCATATGCTTCTGTAGATTTTTTTGCTCCTTTAGGGTGCAAATGCCTTGTACTACGCACTTAGAAGAAGAATGTATAGTGATCAGGTATAAACTGATAAGGTATATTACCCTTAGTTCAGTTGTATTTGTGTTATTGTTTTTTAATTTGATACTAAATATATTATTTATAATAGGTGATATGACAACCATACAACTAGGTGTTCATGGATTTTTTGCCATACATGTGTAGAATGGGTTTGACATTTGGCTTGCTCAAACTTGGATTACATGTTTTAAGTGTGTGGCAAGATACGTTTTAGACAAGGTTATGTGACAATTTGATCTCTTGCAGTACATATCCAATAACATGTCAATTGTCTAAATTAGAACAGCACAAGGAAGCCTAGGTATTGATTGGTCTCATGAGCAAATACAATATATCATTGATTGAGAAAAGTGACGAAATCATATATAGATTCAGAAGGACATGTCAGATGATCCTAAGAACACGAGAACATATATGGTTTGGTATTGGAATATTAGATGAATGATTAGTAGACCTTCATTATCAGATATTATTTACTGTCCTCGTGGTTGTGTTGAGAGACGATCAGTAAAATTTAATTTTGTTAATTTTTTTTACATTCAGAGGAAAATTTAATTTTGTTACTTGTATGAATAATTTTTTCAATATAAGTCCATACTTTATATAATATTCGTTAATACGTGGAAGATATAATACGGATTTACACTCATGATCTAGATGTGCTGTAAAGATTTACGAGCATGTACCAAAAAATATTGGACTTTGTTATTGAGTTGCATATTTCTCAACACTATGATTACATCTTCACACAAACAGATTTAAATCAAGGAGGGGTGTCGAGTAATATCTCATATATTCCACTTAAGGCAGATGTGGAGGTAGAAATAGAGGAGGTAGAGGAGTATGGAGATGATGAACAGAAAGGAGATGGTGATATCACGTAGGTTTCCTTTTAAGGTAATACACACATCTTCTTTAACGACGAAGATAACTCCACCTTCGATAATGAAGAAAGTGACGTGAGCCAAGAAATAAATGTAGAGCCACATATATTCCACTTAAGGCAGATGTGGAGGTAGAAACAGAGGAGGTAGAGGAGTATGGAGATGATGAACAGGAAGGAGATGGTGATATCACGTAGGTTTCCTTTTAAGGTAATACACACATCTTCTTTAACGACGAAGATAACTCCACCTTCGATAATGAAGAAAGTGACGTGAGCCAAGAAATAAATGTAGAGCCACATATATTCCACTTAAGGCAGATGTGGAGGTAGAAACAGAGGAGGTAGAGGAGTATGGAGATGATGAACAGGAAGGAGATGGTGATATCACGTAGGTTTCCTTTTAAGGTAATACACACATCTTCTTTAACGACGAAGATAACTCCACCTTCGATAATGAAGAAAGTGACGTGAGCCAAGAAATAAATGTAGAGCCACATATATTCCACTTAAGGCAGATGTGGAGGTAGAAACAGAGGAGGTAGAGGAGTATGGAGATGATGAACAGGAAGGAGATGGTGATATCACGTAGGTTTCCTTTTAAGGTAATACACACATCTTCTTTAACGACGAAGATAACTCCACCTTCGATAATGAAGAAAGTGAC
>JAMKQA010040388.1:0-18994 GCA_024699735.1 Posidonia australis
CAATTTTTTTAGCAAAATACCAAACCCCTAATCCAAAAACCAAACAACAGCACAAGTTCCATACATATAACTCCAGAATAAACTAGAAGCCACTTAAAACATATCTCATTATTGCATTAATCAATTTTTTTAGCAAAATACCAAACCCCTAATCCAAAAACCAAACAACAGCACAAGTTCCATACATATAACTCCAGAATAAACTAGAAGCCACTTAAAACATATCTCATTATTGCATTAATCAATTTTTTTAGCAAAATACCAAACCCCTAATCCAAAAACCAAACAACAGCACAAGTTCCATACATATAACTCCAGAATAAACTAGAAGCCACTTAAAACATATCTCATTATTGCATTAATCAATTTTTTTAGCAAAATACCAAACCCCTAATCCAAAAACCAAACAACAGCACAAGTTCCATACATATAACTCCAGAATAAACTAGAAGCCACTTAAAACATATCTCATTATTGCATTAATCAATTTTTTTAGCAAAATACCAAACCCCTAATCCAAAAACCAAACAACAGCACAAGTTCCATACATATAACTCCAGAATAAACTAGAAGCCACTTAAAACATATCTCATTATTGCATTAATCAATATCTGGACAAATGCTTCTATACAGTAACACAGTCAGTGATGCTATTGCATTCATTCCAACATCACTTAAATATTCTTGTGCATGGCATTTACAACATGCATTCACTTCCAAACAACCCACGTCTATCATTCAGGTATTTTAAAAGATAACCTCATCCCAGCACCATTTCATTCATAAACCAACAAGTACCTACCAGCACTCGGTGATTACACAACTAGCACTTGAAAATAAAAACCTTCTGGTACACAATAATTTGAAAAATGAAGTTGGAGAAGAAGGGGTGTGAAGATGAAAAAGACACTACAAAGAGAAGATGAAAAGCAATCAGGGGATGATGAAATTTGCGCAAAACCATAGCACTGACTTCAATCTTCAATTCCCCCCTTATCATATATAGATTCTCTACCATTCAATTGTTTGTTTGTTTTTAATGTCCATTAACCCTATTGGGCCGTAACAGTATTGGAGGGTGGTGCTGGCACAGCAGCTTGCTGATGCAAGGTAGGTGATCGGGGCGAATGGCCACTAGAGTTTACCCTGTGGAGCCTGCACTTGAATGACCCAGCATGTGTGGCTGGGGCACAGACGCACATATGCGGTGCACTGCTTGCCTGATGGCCTTGGTCTGACCTAGGAGACCATGACTTCTTTATGTTCTTTGGAGAGGCATTGTTAAACTTCTTGTTTGTCTCACCCGCAGCACTGCCAACAAAAGATGAGGCCATCTCCAACCAAGAATTTAGATGGGGGAAAAAACAGAGAGACAACTGCAAAACAATACAAATCTCATGTCAGTTACTGAGATGATTATAATTGAAACGGAAAAATAGCAAAAAAAGGAACATATCAGATATTAAAATATTATCAATAAAAACCAGATCTAAACAAAAGATTTAGATTTTGGCAGGATTTTTTTAGAACAATAATGAAAAAACTGAAGTTTTATTTCATTCGTAATAGAAAGACAGCAACATACTAGATGAAACTATGAAAGCATCAAGCCATTTGGAAGTACCACTATGGTGGAAATCTCTATAACTCCGACTACTTAACTTTTGTTCAAAAAAAAAAAAACTGACAGCAACAAATGGAGACAATTATCACTGCAATACGTGAATACGCAGATCAAAGCATCAAACTCTTAACGATATCAAAATATTTAAAATTTTCCAATAGAAATCACTATTTTTGGGAACCAGATAATGAATTGGGAACCAGAGAGTGAAACTTTCAGACAATTTTAAAAAGGGAAAATCGCCCCAAGACGTAATAAATGTAACCGGATCCGTACTATAATCTGTATATATCACAAAAATTTGCCGTCTTTGTGGATGCAAACCGAAGCACCACCGGGACTTTTAAAAAAAACCATAAGATCTACGTCTCCAACAGATCGTCGTCATCTCATTGTTACATGAACTACAGTGAAGACCGACTCAACCTCTCTCACTTGGATTAACCGAAAAAAAAAAAATCTAAAAACCAGAACAACAAAAACAACAACAAGAAAAAAAAATTGTAACAACTACACGAGCCAGTGGGAAAAGAACACAGAATAATCAACACGATATTTGGAAAAACAGCTTATCAACTACAATAACAGAGCTAGTACCGATCAATCACCTGAACCGGAGCAGGGCCGAGGACCGTGGAGATCCGCGGATTTTTCCGGGTGCGGTAAAATAAACAGTAGGAAATTACCCGAACGTAAGAGGAGAGTGAAAGAAAAGGGCGAGGGAACAAAAAATGTAAACGCTTTAGAGGAGCCACAGCGGCAAACTACGTACCATCAGGCGGCACCCTCCCTTTATAGGCCCCCAGCGAGGCTTCCGGGCAGAACGGGCAGAGGATGGCCCTGCCCGGGATTCCCTCCAACCACTTGTGGGCCCCACCGTCACACTCATCAATGCTGCCGCCCCACCTCCGGTCCGCCGGCCCTCCACTGCCTTCACCGGACCGTGTCGTGTCGACATCAGTCGGCGGACGACGGTGCACGGTGGGTTTCCGTGGTCCCTACCGTCTGATTTGGAATTACTAGTAAACTGGATACGTATAATGTATATGTATTGACTATACATATGCCTAATAAAATGATTATAAAATACTACTTTTTTTCTTTTTCTCATTTGTAATTTTTTCAAATGTGATATGAAAATATAGGATCGTGTTTACACTTAACATTAATTATTTGCTTATTTGAAATAATTTTTTGTAAATATTATAAAACTAAATGGTTAAAAGTTAAATGCCTTAAAATATTATTTAATATTAACATTATTAGTTCATATATTTAATAATTTTTAAAATATATATACCCTAAGAGATGTTAAAGAAACCACTTTAGTGTGAACTTTTATAACACAATATGAGTTTATTGAAAACATACACTGATTGTACAAAAATGGATAATATTATTTAAAATCAATTAAATGTACAACTTCAAAAGTATGATTATATGTCTAAGATATATAAGATTTAGAACAAGTGTGTTTTTGAAACGTGTAAATATAAAAATTTGAATAGTTACGTACTCTAAAAAATAATTTAGATTATATTAATTTAAAAACATTTCAGCTCAAAGACACTTATTTCACATATAAGTACTTTATTTAAAGAAATTTTGAATGATTTAATTGATTTAAGATAATAATTAGTAGGAGAAATTGAGAACTTACTCGTTGATGATAGTAATCAAAATAATAAAATTAGAAAAGGAGACGTATTCTAATTGATTTATATGTGGAATGAGAAATATTGAATATATATATATATAGAACATGGATAGTGATGAGAATATACTGAATAAATAATATAATGCAATTAATGTAAGATAACATATGCTTCAAGATTAAAGAATTGGGAAGTTTAAAAAGTAAAGGTGGTAACATTGATGATAATTAATAAAAAAAATAATTATAGAAATGCTCATTGTAAAACAACACAGAGTGGGAATACTTTTGAGAATTTAAAAAGTTACAATGTAGTAAACAACTAATTTATTTGTAATAACTGGTCATTAAATCTTAAATGAATGGATTTTGAAGAGCTTTCTGAAAAATGAAATATCTCAATTCATGTCATACCATGTATCAAGTTTTGCATGTTTAAACATACCATGTGTCAAGTTTTGAAAATGACTTATCATGTCAATATTTCGAAGACGTGAAAACCCAAATTGTTACTTTTGAACTAGTATAGACAATAATGGATAATAATAACAATAATAATAATATGATTATTATAAAATTATAATATGAAATTGGTTTTATTCATTAGAATTAACAATAATAATATTACCTATAATTATAACTTTATGTTGTATTTCATTCCAAAATATCATGAATGTTTAATTCTATACTTATCTCATTTATACTATTTATTTTCCAAATCTTAAATAAAAATAAAGAAATAGCAATCGTAAAGGATAACTTCGAAATTCCAAAAGACAAAAGAGCATGTCATGTCATGTGTAAACTTAAAATTAATGAAACGAATGAATGTAGACATTAAAAATAATTTATTATCCAGGTAACATTAAAATATATTAACTTTGGAATAAATTTATTATATATTAAACTTAGAATAAGTTTTTAGATATCATGTCAAGTGTCATAGTTAAACATGTGAAGCAATGGCATTGAAAAGAGACACATGGTAAGACAAATGACAAACTTTGAAAATTTTTCATACCAAATTGTAACGTTACAAGGATGTAAAAGCTTAGACCTCTCATGCTAAAGATTCGTATATTACTCTAAATTCTAGGTCTATATTTTTTTTGTAAACGATAATTTTTATGCATGTTCCAAGATTCGAACCTGAAACCTGTGGTGAGTTTAAAGTTCTCCCAGCCACTGTGACAATGAGATATTGTCAATTCTAGGTTTATATTAGAAATTAGTTTTTGTGTAGTTTTGTAAAAGTTAAATTCTAAATTACCTAGGAAAACTATATTTAATAGATAAAGACCTCATTTATAGAAGCTATATTACAGTAGAATGAACAGTAAGTCACGATAATAATAATAATAATAATAATAATAATAATAATAATAATAATAGATATCTACTTGACCCATTACTTTGTGAGTGGGGTAAAGATAACATTTTTGACATGGCATGATCCGACCCATTTACCTTGGTGCGGTGGAGGCCCATCTCGGGACTCCATTTGCTTGCCAACACTTCTTGTCCACAGGCAAAATCCGTGGCGCGCATCCAGCAACTGCCAGATCCACACACGGCAGCCAGATCGGAATTTAAAAACAAACAAAACAAAACAAAACAATTTCTCCTATAATATCCGTAAATCAGCGGGCCAAGTGGGCACCAGAGGCAAGTCTCGCCCACGGAATTTTCCACCGGAATCGGAGGGGGTGGGGGCGGGAGGTCACGTGGGCCTGTGGTCAGTGGCGGGGCCGACGGGATAAGGCCTTCTGGCGGGGGTTGTGAATGGGTGGGATGGAGTGGAGCCCGGGAGTGGGATGTTGGCCAGGTGCCAGGTGGAGCTGGCTCGGCGTGAGTAACGGATAAGGAGCGGGTGGTGACGCACCTTAGGCGGTTTCAGACTTTCGGTCCTGTGGCGGGCCCCGGAAGGCTAAAAGAAGTGCAGTAGGTGTTTCTTTTTTCTTTTTTCTGTAAACGATAAAATATAGTTATATTTATGAAATATTACTTGGCTAGGAATACTATCGTCATCAAGTGTGTCTTAAAATTACAAACTTTTTTTTACAAAAAGAAAATGCTCAATCATAAGGAAGTCCAACAACAGTCCAATAAAAGAAATGTCTAAAACATGTCTATCCACACAAAAAAAAGATCCTAGAGATTATTAGAAAGCTCTTATATAATTCAAAAAGTCAAATAACATTATCTGATCCAAGTTGGAGCGGATCGTAGGCCACTGGGGATTTGACTGTATCCTAAGTAGGATAAGATTGCATAGGAGTATTACTTGGAACAGACAGTCCAATGGAGGAAGCTATGGCATGAGCTGCTTGATTAGTTCAATCTTAATCACAATCCTGTTGTATCTGTTCAATGACCTGAAATATACCCATAGTCTCCTGACCTGCATTCAAATTGTCTGCCTAGGATCTGATTACTGAGATAATATGGAAGATAATGGAAGATAGAGACTTAAATTTATTTTTAAAGATTCTGTTATTTCTTTTCAATCATAAAGTCTAAAGCAATCGAGCAAATTCCAATCCTTCCTACTTAGATTATGTTTACCATGAACAAATAAAAAAAATATTGATAATGCAAGTATCTGTGATGCAAGAAGTATTGTTCAAGAAAAAGTTCCAAACTTCAAGCACTAAGGGACATAACAAAAAAATTGAGTGGTAGTTTCACAACTAGCATCATAAGATGAACAAGATAAAGGACCTGTCTACTCATTTTTTGTCAGATTTGCTCTAGAAAGAATTTTGTCATGCATAATCAGTCATCCAAAATTTTAATTTTCAAAGATACCTAGTTTTTCCAAATATAATTCCTAAAGGGAGACCTAAGCCTACCGTTATTCAAAATTTCATAGTAAATTTCAACTGAGAAAGAATTGTCAACCAAAGGGAGTCAAGACAGACAACCCGATTTATCGTTGAGATGAAGATTCTCAACAATGTTTGAAAATTGATCCAGTAGGAGTTGTAGTATACTAACATCAAAGTTACAACCAATATGATGGCCGAAAAGAATTAAAAAATCAGATGTATATCTAATTAAATTTTTTTAATTGTCCCTTTCTTCATAATAGATAAGAGAAATAATTCTGGCAAGACATTTTTCAAGGTGTCGTCTACTACCTATTTATTTTCCCAAATGATTGTATTTTCACCATTATGAACTGAAAATCTAATGAAGATATTCATTCTAGGAAAACGTTGTCTAAGTTCTACCATAAAGGTGAACCTCTATTGGAGGTTACATTCAAGAGAACTCTAACCTGATTTTGGGAAAAATATTGAGATTTAACTAACTCAAGCCACTTGAATTTAGGACTCATTTAGTAGTTGTCAAAAAACTTTACACTTTAAGACAATACTAAAACTTCTAATGTTAATAATACCCTACCTACCTTGATCTTTGGAGTGATTAATATTCTGTTACTTAACTAGGTGATATCCCGTCGTAGAAGAGGGAGAAGCTTTCTAAATAAATAGACATCGTAATCAATCTATCTCCATTTCCACTCTCGTCGGAAGATGCAAGATAGATAAAAATTAAATGGGAATGATTGATAAGATAAAATTTAGTAATGTAAGTTTACCTCCAATTGATATATACCTAACCTTTCATGTGATTAGTTTGGATGTTAACTTATCTAAAATAAGAGACCAATCCTTGAAAGAGTCTTTTCCTATAATGCAACCGGAGACCTAAGTACTTGATGGAAGAGTGTTCGGTATACAACCTAGATTACAACATTGATTTATTCTATCTTAAGAAATCCCAATGCCTGATAGAGAAGATTTGTAGAAATTAATTCTAAGACCAGTAAAGACTTGGAAACAACTGAAAATTCTTTTCACATTAGTAATACATTCTTCCGTGGGAGATAGGAATAGAATACAATAGGATAGGATACATTCTTCCATGGTAAAGTGTTTTGGACGATAGAATTTTCCAATCATTAAAAAACAAAAACTTATGCATTTGACCTCGTAACGTATGACTTTTCGACACCTTCGAAAGCATTGAATTTCTATATCCCGCTTTATGTTGTTGAACAATCCGTTTTGTCTTCGATGTACATCACCATTTTCTGTGTTTAATGTGTATTAGAAATTAACCAACTACCATGGTGTAGTTGGCCAAGAGGAGTGGAACTTCCACCTCCTTTCCAGATTCGAATCTCACAGACCACAAGGAAAAATATATATCTATATATATCTACTAATTTCAAAAAAACGTGTATTAGAAATTATTTTTTGGTAGAAAGTAGGTAACGTTGGGATGATGTGACCGAGACTTGAACCAAATTGTTCCTATTCTCCAACGAATTGTTGGATTACAGTTGGCTCTCAATTTACTTATTCTTTAATTACGTCAAATTAGAAGATGAGGTTCATACAAAAAAGAGCAAACTTTTATCTATAGGAAAAATACAACCTAATTGGCTCTCTCTTAAAAGGAAAGTATCAAGTTTGGATGAGTTTGATATATGAAAATTGACATCATGGAAGAAATAGATAACGACCTGAACTTCAGTGAAGCGCAAATAATCATGCCGATTTCAAAAACACACACACACAAAAAAACATCCGGTTCCAGATTATGTTGGAATAAAATTCTCAATTTCCAATCACAAAAATCTCTCTCCTTTTTAGATGTCTGATTAGCTTAAGAAACCATGACAAAGACAAGGTTGCCAAATGCCAACTGCCAACATTCCCTTGCCTGGTCTGCATCCACAAGATAATTATCTTCCTGACCTTTTGCTTCACGCATCAATAATTACATCCCTTTTTTCTTTTCTTTTCTTTCTTTCTTTCTTTTTTTCATGAAGGTTCCGTAAAGGATCAGAATTACATCCCTTCCTTACCCCATAGAAATCCAGGTGATGTGACGGGAAATCCATGTCTTGAAGTCAGAAAAAAGGAAAAACAATATACACAGATGTGGAGCAAGTGATCTGAATAATTAGATCCATTCGTTCCAGTTAAGTGCTCTTATCTTTTTTGGTCTGTAGACAGTCCAGAAGCTGGATTTGATGCATCTATTTCCATGCCCTTCAATGAGTTACAAGTCGCAAGGACATTTGGATCACAAGAATGGAAGGAATAGCAACCAGACAAATAAATTAAGCTCCTTTTTATGCATAGCCGTTTGATGATAGTTTCAAGAGACCAAGTAGGGTTGAAATATTGGTGTTAATAATTAACTAACATTAAAGTACACCAAACATCCTTTTTGTCTTCTAGCTCCTTTGTGTCAGACAAGCTCTGGTAACCAATTTGAAAATTGGGCTTCCAACCATAAAATCAGCGAAAAAATTCAACAGACATATGTTATTCATTGTTTTTTTTTTTTGTTTTAAAGATTTTCTTCTTCTTTCTTCTTGTAGTTTTCTTCCTTTCTGCGTTTTTTTTTTAATGTGATATATTAAAGGTGATATGATACCCAGTTTTAGAAGATCCATTTTTCTTAGAAACCACTCATATTGGGCGAGGATGAACGAAAACTTCAGGCATACTTCTTTCACCTATCTGATGTTTCTCTCTCACCTTCAAGTCTCTATCCTCATGGTTACCATCCTGTTGGTAACAATCCTGTTCTATACACAACCAATAACATTTCTACAGCATACCACACATATTCCAAACAACTGTTTGGAATCTTTGGATCGCTGTCAAAGCATCAGCCATCAAAATTTACTTGGGCACAATACCAACCATGGCACCCAGCCAATATACGAACAGACTTTGTTGAGGTCTTGGAGTAATAATCCTTCTGATGATGACTGATGAGGCATGTCGACATGTCCAGTTGTCCCATGACCCACCCAATTGAGTGGGGAGAGCACACACCAGTTTTGGGATATTATTAGAAATATCTAGTTGATTTAGGTTAACTAGGAATTATTTAAAAAAAGAGATTGCGTGAAGGATGAGATCAAAGTCGCTATCCTACTGACAGATAATATGGCTAGATATGATGGGCAAGCTCACCGGATGTTTTGATTTCAATGCGAAATGACTTCAATGGATTGGTTTGCTTGAGGATTCCAGTTACCACCTTTCTTTATAGAATAATGCAAAATGTATGAAAATATATTGTTTGATAGCCTGAAAAACTGCAGATTTCACGTTAAGAGCTTAGATCAATTTTCTGCAATCTAAAGGCCAACAGGGCCTTGACAGCACTTTTTCTATAATTTACGGCATTTTCGAATAGATCATTTGCAGCGTAATAAATTAATTATTGACTATGTTTGAATTTGCTACCGAGTTCATTGAATGAACCATGAACTCCTACCAAAAAAAAAGGGTAAGTTTAAATACATAAAAAAGGCAATCCTACGTAGATAGGAAGATAAGGTCCATCACTTCTAACCCTATAATTTAAAGTCAAGCATGTTATTCACTTCACTTGAATAAAACATGCCTGTCTTGCCTCTTATCACCTTGATGTGCTACATTATCTAGATAAACAGTGGTACCAGTCTTTTCATGACAACCATTTCTACAACTACATTCATATTCCTGTATACACATGTATGGTTGAATGAAACAATATAAATATTTAAAGATTATAGATGCTGCAGCTGATCTTGAAAGCCCCAATTTATCACAATAGTCTCTACAGATTTATTCAACAGCCAACTATCCATGATAAAAAAAGAGAGTATACATATCCAAACAAAGATCTGAGATGCTACAGCAGACAAACTAATAAATATCCTTAGTTGCATTACCTCCTGCCAACTTGACCTCCAGGTTGCAAATAGATCTATATCTATTTGTACTGCCATCCCCTACTCAACCACAGTCCTTGGAGGCCCAATATGGTCATGACTCATCGACAACACCAGAATGGCTTCTTTCAATTAATAGGACCATTTGCCATATCAATGAAAACAAGACAGGGACTGCGAAAAAGAAAGCGAGCATTGACACATCTGGTGCCATTACAACCATTGATGACTCTCACATGGGCAAGGAAGAACAATTAACACATCTGGTCTAGCATTTGTTCCATTCTTCTAAAAGAGAAATCATCGATATCTCCAACGATAAACTTCTAGTTATGTTTCCCACCCAAACTTGTAGAGATGAAGTCTTGAATCTCTTTGGTAATGTCTGTCCTAACATCTTGATTTCTTTCACTCCCTGGTTTATACACACAAACTCTGTTTACACTCTTAGTGAAAAAGATTTCTGGATCCGTCTAAAAGATATCTTGCAACATCTTTAGAGTGTCAATCTATTCTACAGGATGATCGTGGACTTTGCTAAGCTACTAGAAGTTGACTTTAGTCATGACAATGCTCGTTACTTAGTGTAAACATCTAATTTTGGCAATCACTTGTAGACGAATTCCTTCAGAAGAGCGTGCTCTAACGACGACGAGGCATTTCCCAGCACCAAAGTTCATTTCACACCCTAAATTGGCCCAAAACCCTACACTAACCTCAAACCAAAGCCAACTCACTAAATCAAGTTCATTAGTAGCATAAAAGTCCAAGAAACCAACCCAAAACCTAGCCAGTAGGTATTCCACTGGCCCAAACGCAACTTCATGGCGTGACCGACCAGCGCAACTAAGTAACACAAATCATCAGCGCAAATTGCCGACAAAGTGCCCTATAATAGTATTTACAACAGAGCTATTGCATTTATTCCGTCGTAGCCCTTTGCCAGTGCTTTCGACACCCATGTGTCGCACAGCCTTCTGGCATGCCCTCGTCATGCCCTGCCAAGTTTGCCACACCCCCGCAAGCATGTCACCTTCGTGACAACTCATTGGACACTGCATTTTGTCCCAAAGGACGTCCATTGCATTCCCCGAGCGCAGCAGCGACATTCCCTGGACTCCAGTAACTACATTCCTCTTTGAGCAATAGCACCGAGCTCCCTATGCAATCCACTGCGTTCCACCACCACAATAGAGCATTCTCGATCGACAATGAGCATTCCACGACCTCCTCCATCACCGACCGCATCCACTACATCACTTGAACCTGCATTTCAGCCACTGTTTTATCCTAACAACCATTGCACGACCTCGATCAATCTCACCCGAGCATCCATAACACCTCCCCAGCCCCACCTCACAGCCTTCGTCGCTGTCAAGCTCCAACAGTCTTGACTAAGTTGTCGTGAGTCGCTGCAAGAAGGACAACCAACACACATTCGTAGGTGAGCTTCTTCTCCTAACGTGTGACCTTGTGCCTCCTTCTGCTTTTCCCTGTTATGCTAATGTTGTTGTGCACGTTTCCCGCCAGAATCCTCCATGGTTTTCATCTCACATGCACCACATTCCCCTGCCGTTGGCGATGGGTTCTTCCCTGCCTGTGTGTCACCAACGACCACGGGCATGAGATGAGCCAATTAGAGTGTGCTCTTCTCGTCCCCTCACTCCATCGAGACACGTTAGGGGGTTCCATGTCGCTCGTGGCCTTCACCATGGTCGGCCGAGCGCCCAAACTCTGGTGGACCTCAGTGAGGTTGGAGAAGCAGATTGCATCGTGCATCCCATATTTACATCACATCCATTAGCTCCCCTTTAGCCTCCTCCACCTTTCAGAAGCGCCAGAATGCCTCAACGATACCTGCAGCCCCAGCCCACCATCACAAACTCTGACGAAACCCATCAACAGTAAGGCAGATGAGTGGAGTAATCTAGAGCATCCTGCATAGATTTTCTTGCTCCCTGTAGTCCACTCAAGCTTCCTACACGTTACATTGCATGTTTTTCATCTATGCATCACCATTTAGTGCAATGACAAAGCTCGCCAGTCGCCCTATAAGAGGTTCAACGCACCCCAATAGCGCAACTAGTAGGCGCAACTTGCAAGTGCAAGTGCCCAGCACAACTAGCTAGGGCGCATTGTTGGCGCAAGTTATTGAATTCAGAGCATTTGCAGAACTTGAGCACACTTGTTCCCTATTTTTCTAACTTGTTTTCTCGTGCACTTTTCCTTGTAATTTTGCATCTAGCATTAAGCATTGCATGATTTTGCCTGCATCGCGTATTTTCCTCGCATTTTAGGAATATCACATCCATCCATCATTAGTGATTAGGTAGTAGCAAAAAACAAGCATGCATTTAGCATTGGCTGCACATGTGATCAAATTGCCAAAAAAGATTGACTCGTTGGGTGTATGGGGGTGCTTAACACCTTCCCCATGCGTAATAGGAGTCCTGACCCTTTCTCTGACATGCAATGACCTATGTGTTGCATTCATTAGGTACAGAGCACCACACTTACATTCTGCATTATTTTCTCGTATTCTTCTACATTTGTTTTTCCTCGACTCCCGATCCCAAATAGATTAGGTGGCGACTTCCTTATCCTCTATATTGCTTCGTTTTTGTTGTTTTCGAGTTGAGTATCTTTCTTAGATTCACTATTTCGCTGTGACCTTATTGGTATCGCGCGCCTCGATTACACACAGCATGGCCACACTTAGGTTTTGCCAGACTCAAAGTCCAATTGCATCTAGGTAATGATCTTCCCAATCTTCATTACTTTTCCTATGTTAGAGATGTCTACCCTATTTGATTCACCAAGGTTTGGGATATGTACTCTTCCTTTTCTTCTAATTGGGGAACTCAAGCTGCCACTTTCTCGATGGACTCCTTTTTTGCTAGAGAACCGTGCAAACCCTATAGGAAATTCTTTAAAGAACATCAGGGTAGAGGGGGTGGTCATGATGGTCGTGGCGTTAACTTTGGTAATAATGTATGGACTAAGTCTGCTTTTGGATTTGGATGGGCTTCCAGGCATGCTTACCCTATGTGAAGGCCTCCCCCTTCAATCTGTTGATCTTGGCCTTCTTCTTCGTCCTTGGCCAAAGAATTCAACAACCAATATCTTAGATAAAAGACAAACCCTAGCTGCACCATGTCCTTCCTTGGCTAAACAGTTTGATAAAAGTGCTACTCTCTCTAATTTAGCGGTCACCCTAAATCTCCCCACTTACCTTAACCTTGTTAACACAAATCAGACCCCTTTTGAACAATGTGATATTACAAGTACTCGTTCATCTCCATCAAGGAAACAAGCCATACACAGTGGTCACCAATCGAAATATTCATCCAAGAGCACTGGACCTATTGAAACAAAGCTAGGCAAATTAAAAAAATCTCAGTTTAAAGCTCTTCTTACTGCTCCTGATGACATGAATAATGAGGAGTCTAGAGATGAATTTGAATGCCAAGGCCTCTGTTCCCACTCAACATATTATTCCTTAGGCATCAACAAGTAACAATTCACCTATTCCCCTACAGTTTTGCTTGTATGAAATAAGGCCTGTAGCCTCTAGCTCTGATTCTGATGAGTCCCCATCACTCATGGCATCTCCATCTAAATCTTTCTATTCAATTACTGATAAGGAAGATTTTGCTAATGCTATTTTAATGTCGAATTTGTATTTTTGTCTTTTTGTTCTAAAATTGGTTTTACCTTCGATAACAATGATAAGGCTAAGGCGTTTTTTGTTTATGTCCATGCTCAATAGAATTTGGCAACTATTAACTTAGACTATAGTAGTGCTTATACTGAGCAGATGAATACTCTGAATTTTTAATTGTCTTTCTTATGATCATTCTAGTATGAAATATTAAAGGACTTGGTAGCAGTAAAAAGCGTAGAGAGCTTAGAAATCTTACGTGTCGCTACAAAAGTGATTTACTTATTGTTTGTGAAACCAATGCAAACTCCTTCTCTCATCCCTTTTTCAGATCCATTAGGGGAGGCAAATTATCCTTTTGGGAATTTTTACCCTCGCAAGGTGCTGCTAATGGTATATTGATTAACTAGGATGCCTCGGTGGCCTCTAAATTAAAGGTTAATTATGAAACTTATTCATTGTCTATAAAATTTAGAAATCACATAAATTCCTTTTAGTGATGACTTACTAGGGTTTATGGGCCATGCTTATCACCTCACAAAACAATATTTCTAGAGGAACCCATATATTTACAATCTCAAGTAGGTGACAAATTGGGTAATTGTGGAGACTTCAATAACATTAGATTCTCCCATGAAAAATCAAATAAGTTTGTTATCACTCCACTCATGTTACAATTCAACAACTTCATTGCCAATTCTAGCCTTATATACTTCTTAGCCACTAATTGTTTCTTTACTTGGTCAAATTTTTAGGAAAATGCAATTTTGAGTAAACCTGATCGCTTCCTAATCTCTCCTAATTATGAGTCTCATTTTCCTAACTCCACATGTTTTGGAAAAGCTAAATTAATATCTGATCATATTCCTATTTGTCTTGATATTAAGTCATTTAGTTGGGGACCTTTTTCTTATCCTGGATTCTATTTGAAAGATTTGACAATTTAATCCAAGATTGTTGAAATAATTTCTCACATAATGCAGATCCTATTGTAAAAATCTCTTATAAACTTGAAGTAGTAAAATAGTCAATCAAAAATTGACTTCTTCATCACAGAGATGATTACTGCACTTGATTGATGGAAATTGAGGACATAATTAATAAAATGGATATCCAAGTTGAATCCTGTCCCTTATCCATAGAGGAGAAAACAAGTGTTGAGAAGAGAATACTTTAATACTCTCCTAGAGTAAGAAATTTACTAGAAACAACGTTCGTGTATTCAATGATTAAAAGAATATGACCTGAATACTTCTTTTTTTCATAAAGTTGTCAATAGCAAAAAAAAGACAATTTCTAAAACATCTCTGGTCAGTAATGGCTTCTAGACAGATTCACCATTCTTAATATGCCATGCTATCAAACTCATTTTTATAATCTCTTCAATAAACCCTAGACTCTTAGGATGTCTTTAAATTGAAATCTCTTGTTGCCAAACAAAATTCCTCAATCTGAAGACCTTGAATCTCCATTTTAAGAGGAAGAAATAAAACACAATGCTTTCTCTCTACCAAGAGAAAAATCCCTAGGAACCTAATGGTCTCCCTCTATACTTTTACCATCAATTTTTCTATCAGTCAAACAATATTGATGATCTGCAAGGTATTAACCAAACCTTTATAGCACTCAATCATAAAAATAAAAGACTGAGAAAATCCAAAATTATAGACCTATTAGTCTATTAAATAATAGTTACAAAATTATTTATAAATGTCTTACTTCTAAGCTTAGCCCTATTCTCAATACTCTATTAAATGACTCTCAAAGTGCTTCTCTTCCTGATCGACATATTAGTGACTGTTTTCTATTGACACAGGAAACACTTTATTTCCTACACTCTTCTAAAAGGCTAAGAATTATGCTTAAATTAGATTTTTAAAAGACCGTTGATAATGTCAATTGGGATTTTTTTAACGAATGCTCTCCAAAGATTTAGTTTTGAGGATAAATGATTAGCCTGGATGAAAATGTGTATCTCTACAACAAGATTCTCAATTCTAGTCAATGGGTTACCTAAAGATTTCTTTAGAACTACCAATAGACTTAAACAAGGTGATTCTTTATCTCCTTTGATATTTATAATTGTTATTTATGTATTAAATAGAATGCTCTGTTTGGTGAAGGATAATAAATTAATTGAAGAAATCAAATTCCCCTATTCTACCTTGAGATATTGAATATACAATATGTTAATAATACCTTACTCTTTCTTATCCCATCTGATAATTGTATCATCAACCTTAAAAGAAATTTTTGTTGCTTCCAAGTCTACTTTGAACTGAAAATCAATTTTAGTAAATCTTCCATAACTTGAATTGGAATTTCTGATCTCTTAACTAATAGATATAGTGTTCTCTAGGATATTCTAAGACTACCCTCCCTATTTCCTATCTAAGTCTTCCCCTGCATTTTAAAAAAAGCCTTCTTTAATGATTGAACTACTGTCATAGATAAAATCATTGGCAAACTAGAATCCTAAAAGTTTAAATACTTATCGCTTGGGAGAAGGTTCATCCTTCTTAATTCTGTTCTATCAACAATTCTAACTTATTATCTGTCTATTCTTCATTTACCTACCAAGGTGGAGAAGCAAATTGATAAAATTAGAAGGAGATTTTTGTAGACTTAAAATTCCGATAGAAGCAAGGGCATCCCCCTTGTTAAGTGACAATGTATTTGTAGAAAAAAACATCAAGATGGCCTAAGGGTTATTAACATTAGAAATTTTTGTGCAGCTCTTAAGTATAAGTTGTTTTGGCAACTTATAGGTAATAACAAAGGACTTAAATGACTCATTCTTATAAAGAGTAGATATTTATATTATAACAACTTTAGGGCTTTATTGAATGCATCTTCTAGTAACTCTTCACCTCTCTTGAAAG
The DNA here is from genome assembly GCA_024699735.1 of Posidonia australis. Classification (NCBI taxonomy): domain Eukaryota; kingdom Viridiplantae; phylum Streptophyta; class Magnoliopsida; order Alismatales; family Posidoniaceae; genus Posidonia; species Posidonia australis. The sequence continues at coordinate 16,573 of JAMKQA010040388.1, forward strand.
AATTAAAGTTATAATACCTTATGGATATGTAACGTCCTTCATTTTCTACAATAATTTAAAACAAATTAAATTACGGGAAAATTAAAACCAAACAAAAAATATCTAACTACAAGAACCTGTGTGTGTGGCTAGGAGACTCCAGACTATATGCACAACGCTAAACCTCTACATACGTGCACCTACAACCCAAAACCACAAGTAAAACACATGAGTGACAGAAGTCACCCAGTATGCATTCCACGAAAACCATGGAAAACAAAACAATAATCAATTTTCCTTTTAAACTCATTTCACGCTCTATTTTCTCAAAACCTCATAAAACAGGCTCACACCGGCTAAAACCACAATTGGCTACTAGCCCAAAACCACAAGCAAATGTCCTCAATGGTCAAAACCACACATAGTGAATCGGGAAGCTGGCACCAAGAAACCAAACTCTGGCTACACACAGTCCACCAAGGAGCGATCACCGTGTTCTGCACAGTCACGGTGAAGCCACACTGTGCAGGAGTGATCACCGTTCCACGATTCTCCCTACTTGGAGAACCCTCACAAAGCCAATCCCTCCTTGGGAAGGCTGTCTTGTCACTCAGGACGCTACCAACTAGGGGACACGTGTCCCACCCGCACTAGCCACCACAGGGTCTGCCTCCTCACGGCGTCCGCCACACACGGTGCTTAGGAGGGAGTGTCATACCTCCACACCCAACCACACCTGAGCTTCAGTGCTCACAACGACAATCGGAGTATCATACCTCCCCGTCATGCTACAAGACACCTCAACCCGCGGACCTCAATCCTAGCCTAGAGACGACAGTCAAGGAGTCTCATGCCTTTAGGACCCGATGCCCCTCAGCCTCAAGTATCACGCCCCTGACCTCAATCAGGGAGTCACACTGACCACCCGAGAATGTCGTCACATTCCCTGGTCCCGACGACACTATCCCACACTGTCTCGGTCCACACTTAGAAAATCAGGAAAACACTTTCCAAAACAGGCCAACTATTTCTTTGAAATCCATTTTCCAAAACCATTTTTATATCTTTGGAAACTCTTCTAAAACCTCGGCAAAATGACGCATCAGGTGTCCCAGGGGACCACCATTGACGGCCCACAATCCCATTTTACAGGGACAATACAAACCAATCCGGAAAACCACTGCATTAAAATACATTTCCCAAAAATCCAGGAAAAACCCAAAAAAAATGCCTGGCAGACCCGTCATGTGGAGCGCGCGTCTGGCCCGCACCCCTGGCACTTTCATCTGAACGCCAATAGAGCCTGGACTAGGGGCTAGAACCGTTGACGAACCTACGCATGTGGCCCGTGCAATCGGCCTGTGCCTCTAGTTTCCTGTCAGAATTCAGGCGACCTGCAGTAGGGAACCTGGAAATCGCCAGGGTGGGAGCTCCGATCGGACCCCCAAACAACCACCGAAAAACTCAAATAAAACATATGTGGTAAACCCTCTAGCATACTCCAAAATCCAATAAACAAAACTGAAATCCATTCACCATGCATCAAGATACAAAATCGCAAAGGCATAAGGGTCAAAATGACCCAAATCTCAACCACCGACATAAATGCCAATAAAAATCACAATAAATTCCCAAAAATTCTAAAACATTAAATTTAGCCTAGATTACATGCACCCTAGGCATTTCTACCATTTTACATGATTTCTACACATTAAATTGGGGATACGTACCTGAAACGACCTCCGACGATCTCTGGCCAACTCCAGCGAATTTCGACAGTCCTGTGCGTCCTCTGCCACTCCACGACCCCAAGGACGTCGCTCAGGAGCCTCCTGCACCGCCACGAGCCGTCGCAAGCCACTGCCTCCCGTCTCCCTCTCTTAGGCTCTCTCCATCACCTACACCCACCCGAGAGCGAAAGGAGGAGTAAAGAAGAAGATGGAGAAGGAGTGGAGGGGGTAAAAGAGGAAAGGAAGGGAGGGAAGAAGGCTGGGGCTCCGGTGCGTTAGAGAGGACTCCCCTCAAGCATGCGTTATATACGCGGGGGAGGAGGTCGCCATGCACCTGCCCACCAACCTTCGGCACACACACCAGTTAGTCTCCGACCACCCCCCAGCCTCGCAACACACAACCCAACTGCCACCTCCAAGGCACGAACCAATGACTTCAGCACCAAACACACAACCACTAGTCGATCCACAACGTGGGCCCCACGCAGACCCACACCTGGGCCCACATGCACAGTGCTACGATGCACAGTGCCAACCACATACAGGAACACACCACTGAAGCCAGCTGTAGACACCTCATTTTTACCAATTTTGCAGGATGGGTCTGGTGGTTGAGCTCAAACCCCTTAACCTAGGCCATTTGGTTCATGGAAACCCAATTGGGCCCATGAAGGCCCACTTAGGCCCACTAAACCCTGATTGAGCCCATTTGG
>JAMKQA010040389.1:0-16890 GCA_024699735.1 Posidonia australis
ACACCACAGGGAGAAACCAGAGCACAGAACACAGAGGGAACCCACAACCAACAAACACAAATTGGATTTACCATTAATAAACCATAACAAATAATTACAAGAAATCCATGGTTTATATTAAAATGGAAAAATCCAAGCACAGATGTTACAAAGATACTTCGATTTCTCACTCCAGATTGGGAGAAAAAGATAACCTCCATAGAGAAGGCCACAGATTTGTCAACTTATTCTTTAGAAGACGTAATAGGGAACTTAACCTCATATGAAATACAACTTAAAGAAAAAGAAAATAAGAAAGAACTTCTAAGAAGAAAACAACTTCACTAAAGGTTCCCACAAATTCGGAGGAATCCGAAAATGATGAAGATATGGCCTTATTAACTAAAATATTCAAGAGGTTTATAAAAAGAGGAAAGTTTTAGAAAAAGTGGAATAAAAATCAAGACAATAACAAAGAAATGGAAGATCAACCTTTATGTTTCAAATGCAATAAACTTAGACATTTTAAAAAGGATTGTCCTTTGCTCAAAATGAAATTAAATAAGAAGAAATCTAATAAAAAGAAAGCTTTCCAAGCCACTCGAGACGAAAGTGAATCATCTTCGGATGATGAATCTTCTTCCGTCAATGAGCATGCCAATATGTACTTCATGGCACTTGAGGAAGATGGTAACTTATCCCTCATGGAGGAGATTAACACGGATGAGCTTTTAGAAGCATTTAATGAATTATATAAAAAATATAAAAATTTGAAAATAAATTCTAAAACCATGAGTAAAACCATTGAAAACTTAACTAAAGATAATGATTCTCTAATCAAAGAAGGAAAAAGAATAGTACAAGAGAATGAAAACCTAGATAACAAAAACATTGAGCTTAATATGAGCATTAATCAAATGAAGTACAAGATAAAGAATCTAGAAAAAGACCTTACACTGTTAAAGAATAAAAGTAATGACCTACTAAATACAGTGACAAAATTCACCCAAGGTAAAAATAACTTAGATAAACTCTTAGCAAGTCAAAGACATTCCTTAAATAAGCATGGACTTGACTTTTCAAAGTTTAATGATATTCCTTATGAAAATGGATTTATAAAGGCATCTTCAAATGAGAAATACATCTTTGTTATGAAGAAACATCCTAAGTGGAAAGAACCAAAATAGAAATAATGAAGTAAGAAGAAAAACAAATGTTAAGTGGGTGCCTAAGTTTTTGCTTGCATCTCATGATACAGAAACACCATGAGCTCTAAATGGATACTTGATAGTGGTTGCTCCCAGCATATGATTGGAGATCACAACCTCCTTTGCACCTTGAGCTCCAAGGAAGATGGAACCGTCACATTTGGTGACAATGCCAAAGGAAGGACCATGGGAATAGGAAATGTAGGTACTTCTAATAACCCTTCCATTGAAAATGTATTGCTAGAAGATGGCCTTAAGCATAAATTAATTAGCATTAGTCAGTTATGTGATATTGGATATAAAGTAATGTTTGATAAAAAGAAATGCACTATAATAGACTCAAACACTAATAAAATAATATTTATTGGAAAAAAGAAGAATAATATTTATAAAATAAAAATCACATATAAACCTAACATGAACATATCTTCTCTTGCTTCATCGAATAATGCTTAATGGCTATGGCATAAAAGACTTGGCTACACAAGTATGAGTCAACTATCAAAATTGTCGAAAGGTGATCTTGTAGTAGGCTTACCCAAACTTGGTTTCAAAAAGGATAACTTATGTGATACATGTCAATTTGGGAAATAATGTAAAACTTCTTTCAAAACTAAAGATATGATTTCTACTACTAAACCCTTGGAATTAATTCATATGGATTTATTTAGACCTAGTAGAATCATGAGTCTTGGGGGCAAAAGATACGTATTTGTAATTGTTAATGATTTCTCAAGATTTACTTGGGCCTTATTTTTTGCAAACAAAAGTGTTGTATTTTTAGAATTTCAAAAGTTTTGCAAAAAGGTTCAAAATGAAAAAGAATTAAGAATTATAAAGATGAAGAGTGATTATCGTGGGGAATTTAAAAATGAAGATTTTGAAAATTTTTGTGATTTAAATGGATTTGAACATAAATTTTCTTTTTTAAGAACTCTACAACAAAATGGAGTTGTAGAAAGAAAAAAATAGAACACTACAAGAAATGGCAAGGACTTGCTTTGCAAAAATAATTTACCAAAGTATTTTTTGGCCGAAGCCTTAAATACATTTTGTTACATTTTAAATTAGGTTTCACTGAGACGAATTTTAAATAAAACACCTTTTGAATTATGGTTTTGCAAAATACCTAGGATTTCTCATTTTAAAGTTTTTGGGTGTAAGTGCTTCATCTTGAACACCAAGGACAATCTAGATAAATTTGACCCTAAGGTCGATGATGGAATATTCCTTGGATATTCCTTTAAAAGTAAGGCATATAGGATATATAATAAAAGAACATTAACTATGGAAGAATCCATGCATATAGAATTTGAAGAAACAAGTAACAAAAAGGCAATTGAAATAGAATATGAAGATGAACTTGAACAAATTCAAAACACCTTCAACAACCAACGTCTTGAAGAAACTAACAAGAAAGAACAAACAAATTCCAAACCCAAGGAATGACAATTCGTATTTGGATACCCCAAGGAACTAATTATTGGTGAGGTTTCTAAAGAATCCTTACACAATCCAATCTGGATCATGGGTGTGCAATGTATGCATTTGTGTCATTAATTGAACCCAAAATTATTAATGAAGCATGTAATGATGAATATTGGGTAAATGTAATGTATGAAGAATTAAATCAGTTTGAAAGAAATAATGTATGGGATTTAGTCCCAAATCCTGAAAATTAACAAATCATTGGAATAAAATGAATTTTCAGAAACAAATTAGATGAATCTGGAAATGTAATTAGAAATAAAGCTAGGCTTGTAGCCTATGGCTATAATCAGGAGGAAGGCATCGATTTCAATGAAACCTATGCTTTTGTAGCTAGATTAGAGTTCATTAGAATGTTATTAGCATATGCTAGTCATCTAGAATTTAAACTCTTTCAAATGGATGTAAAAAGTGCATTCTTAAATGGAATCATTGAGGAAGAAGTTTATGTCAAACAACCCCCTGATTTTGAGGATGAATATTGTTCCAATCAAGTTTATAAGTTGAACAAAGCATTGTATGGACTAAAGCAAGTACCTAGGACTTGGTATGAAAGGTTAAGGAAATTCTTAATAGATCAAGATTTTTCGATTGGTGTTATTGACACTACTTTGTTCATAAAGAAAGTGTAGACACCCCAATTTTGCAGGTTTGCAGGTAATTTTTTCTAGGGCGGAATTGTGGTAGCTGGACTTTTAATCACAAGTGAGCTCAAACCTCTGTTTTAATCCTAAAGTCCACCAAGGCCCACCAAAGCCCACCAAGGCCCACCAAAGCCCAAGCAATCCACCAAAGCCCACCAGAGCCCAAGCAAGCCCACTTACCCTTGAAAGTCCACAACACCTCAGCCCATTTCTTCTTCTTCTTCCAACCCAACAACCACTCCTTCAGCCCTTCTCACCACAACCAGCCATCATCAACCTTAACAGCACGCACTCCTGTTGTTCCCTCACCCAACAGCCTCACCAACTCATGCAGTCCACGTGATGTGAGGAGGAGCACAGAGAAGATGAAGCCATGATCCAGCCACAGCCCATCTAGTTCTCTCCATTCTAATCTCTTCCACCTGTCTCACCACGTCGCCCAGCAGCAACCCTAACCAAGCTTGAGCCCTCCACAAACGAGTGCCATCGGATGCATCGTCACAAGCTCAGATGACCGTCGATCGCTGTCGACGCTCAGGCAGGCAGCAAGGAGGGTGCATGGGGGACAGCAAGGTGGTTACAAGATGTTAGTTTGTTAGGAGTATCTTTAGTTTGTTACGAATTTGGCTGGTTGTTAGGATTTTGTTACATGCTGTTATGGGTTGTTGTCATCGGAGCTTCATTTATAAAAGGGACGGCAGTGTGAAGTGTGGAAAAGAAGGAGGAGAGGAAGTGAGAGGAAAGATCCCGAAGCTCAGAGCATTCCTCCAGTGGCAATCCAGAGCGCGCCAGCCAGCTTCAGTCCTTCCTCCAGCCAGCTCCGATCGTCTTCTCCAGCTCCAGTGTTCCGATCGTGCTAGCTCCGGCCAATACGCACGGTCGTTTTTGGCCCTCCTCTGCGAAACGACAGCCTTGCTCCGGGTCTTGAATCTTCAGTGAACCTGTCGAGCACCTCAGACCTTGCATTGGCCGCCTCCGATACCTCAGAGCATCATTTGTCGGAGGAGAACGCCGACGACAAGGAAGAGAGCTTATCACAGGTAGGTCTTCATCCTCGAGCTCTCCCTTCTTTTCTTTGTCATCTCGAGCGTCTTCCCTTCCTTCCTAAGTGTAACTCGACATCCCGAAGCCTTTGTTTCCTCCCTTGGTCGAGCGCGCCGAAGAGGATAGAGTTGACGGCGAGGTGGATCAGGAGGGACATGCACGCATCCCTACTTGTCTCTATTGGCTTGCCTGCCTTTGCTTTACTCCCCTCGACCTTCGGGAGGTCACTGATCACCGCGATGAGGCCTCCATTTGTCCTTCGAGTTTGAGCTCATCGGAGAAGTTCAAATCGCCGGTCAGGTAGATTGGGGACACACGTCGCTCCTGACCTCTAACCACTCGAATATCTTCCTCTTCATCCTTGTCGCTCTCCCGAGCATCCAGGAGTCCAAAGCCACCATTCCAATGCCTCCAGGGTCCCTTTCTTCCACGGCGCCGTAGTTGGAGTCGTGTTGTCGGCAAGGGAGGTGGGGGCCCAACTTCGACCGTCGGGTACAAGATCAGAACCGTCAAATCTCTCCTCCTTCCTCTCGTCTTGCTTCTGGGGGGCTCCGATGCCAGATCAAGGGTCAAGATGCCCCGTAAGGGCATTCCAGACGGTCGTCGAAGGTGAGGACCCGTCGCCGGCGATCGTCGTGTTTCTTAAAAATAAAAAATAAAAAATAAAGTTTTCTTTTGAATAATTTTCTAATACTTTTATTTTCTTACAAATAGGTCATTTTTTCTTACGTTTAGGCCCATGCATGGAATTTTTAATCATTATAATAATGTTTGCTTTGAAATATTGCAGTGTGACCCTGTACATTCTTGTTAATGTTTTGCATGCTTCAAAATTTGACATAAACCCTCTGAGTTTCTTTTCATGCATTTAAGTCCAGCATTTTTGCATTTAAAACCTTGAGCTTCATTAAAATAGTTCTGTATGCATGTTTTTTCTATCAAAATTGCAAATTAAACCCTAGGAATTTAAATATATACTCAGATGTGTTCAAAATTGCATTTTAGCCCCTGAATTTTACTGATTTGTCACTGAATGCATGTTTTCTAGGGTAAATTTGCATGTCAGTCCCTGAAACTTCCTATTTTCAAGCATAAACTCTTTTTCTTACACATTTAACCCTGAATTACATCAAAATTGCATCAAATACATGTTTCATTGGCAAAATTGCATATTGAACCCTAAGAACCTTCAATTTGACCAAAAATGCACAATTTTTCACATTTGACCCCGAATTTCTTCAAAATTACATAAAATGTGTTTTCCTATGTATTTTTGATGATTTAGCTTTAGAATTTCAGTTTTCACTCAGAGCATGTGAATTTTGCACAAAAGTCCCTAGAATTTTCATTTTTACACTCACACATGCATTTTGTACATTTTGCTGCTATTTTTCATGCATATTTTCTCACGTCTTCTTTCTTGCATCATGTACACACTTCCGACTTGTTTCAAACTCAATTTTCACATTGTTTCTCGGATTTCTTCCGACTTTTACGATTTTGATTTGATTTGGCTTTCCATAACCCAAGGGCGTACATTAACAGGCTTGACAATGCCGGCATTGACCCGAATGAGGATTATTTTCTCCAATTTGATTTTCTTAGATTTCTTTGAGTTTTCGTTGATTTACGTGATGCTTTCCGAGTATTCTCGATTTTTACGATTTTCCTCATTGCCCAAGGGCGTACAGTAAAGTGGCATTATCAATGCCTACATTTGTCCCTTGGATTATCATTTGTTTCTCTTATTCACTTCTTTTCTTTGATTTGGCATGTTTTCCAGTCATATTAGGCATGTGCATTCAGAATAAGCAAGCATACACATAATAGACCATTAGCAAGTAGGAAACCTAGAAAGACTGATTTCTTCGGGCGCATGGGGGTGCCTAATCCCTTCCCCATGTGTAACAAGAATCCTTACCCTTTCTCTGGCCCGCATTGATTTGTGCTCTACATCCATTAAGTACGGAGCATACATATCTTTTCTTCGCCTTGGTTTCTTTTGTTTTTTTCTTTTGTGTTTGGTTTTCCTCGTCTTTCCATTAAAAGACTAGGTGGCGACTCCTTTTCTTATCTTTTTCTTATCTTTTCTTGGTGTTTCTGAGCCCAATCTTCTTCTCCGGATTCACCATCTTTTCCGTGACCGTATCAGGACTCCTCGTGTGCTTCCACGCACCGTAGAAGAGCCGTGCCGGATTCCACCGGCATGGTCACAAAAGGTAGATAATGATATATTAATTATTTAAGTGTATGTTGATGATATCATCTTTGGATCTACAAATGAAAACTTATGCAAAGATTTTTCAAACATAATGCATAAAGAATTTGAAATGAGTATGATGAGAGAATTAACATTCTTTTTAGGCTTACAAATAAAACAAACCAAGGAAGGAAAATTCAATAACTAAGAAAAATACACCAAGGAATTATTAAAGAAATTTGGTATGGAACATAGCAAGATAGGTAAGACACCTATAAGTACCTCCACCAAGTTGGAAAAGGATGAGAATGGATAAAAGGTGGAATAAAAATTATATAGAAGAAGGATTGGATCCCTATTGTATTTAACAGCTAGTAGACCTGATATAATGTTTAGTGTATGCTTGTGTTTAAGATTTCAAGTTTCCCCAATGGAGTCTCATTTGGAAGCTGTTAAAAGAATATTAAGATATTTACAAGGATCAATTGATTTTGGATTGTTTTATCCTAGAAACTCTAGCCTAGATCTACTAGGAAATAGTGATGCCGACTATGCAGGGTGTAGGACTGATAGAAAAAGCACTAGTAGGACTTGTCAATTCATAGGGCATTCTTTAGTCTCCTGGTTTAGCAAAAAACAAAATTGTGTAGCACTCTAAACAACAGAGGCTGAATATATTGCAGTTGGATGTTGTTGTGCTCAAATATTATGGATAAAACAAACCCTAAAAGACTATAGTATAACATTGTCTACAACATCAATTTTTTGTGATAATACAAGTGCAATTAATCTATCCAAAAATCTAGTACACCATTCTAGAACAAAACACATAGAAGTAAGACATCATTTCTTAAGAGATCATGTTCTTAAAAATGATATTAAGTTAGAATTTATTCCAACTAAAGAACAAGTTGTAGATATCTTCACAAAACCTTTTGATGAACAACAATTTACTAAAATTAGAAGAGAATTAGGTATTTGCAAAATATCAAATATAATATGATTTCTTATGAAAATAATCTTTTCGGTACACCGAAAATATTCGGTCTTCTGAATTTCTTTGTATCGGTCTGCCGATTTTTATCAATATACCGAATTTTTCTGAGACCAATTATTCGGTCTTTTGAATGTTTAACGGTCGACCGAAAATCTCTGATTCAGTATACCGAAAAATTTCGGTTTGTCGAAATTTCTGTCAGATTTCGTAGAAGTCTATTTTCGGCATTCCATTTATCATTGGTCTACCGAATCCCCTATGTCAATTTCTCTAAAAATCTTAATTTAGCATACCGAATTAATTTTCGGTATATCGATTTCCGCGTGTTGAACGTTATAAACTTAGGTTTTCTTCTCTTATTTTCATTATTCCCTCCATTCTCTCATTTTCATTTCCCCCAACGGTACTCCGAATTCCCTCCCCTCCGATTGATCGTGCCCTTCTCATCCTCCACTCTCTTCCGGCTCCTCATCCTCTCTCCATCCTCTCCACTCGATGGCATGGCTTCGAAAAAGCAAATGACGTCTCTTCCAAAGAGAAAGCAAGTTGATCTTCATGATTCTTCGACCCCTTCTGACAGTCACTCATTCCGGTTCGCCAATGAAGAGGCACAAAGGGCTCATCAAGAGAGATTTGCCAATAAGGAGGTCCTATCTGGGAGAAGGGTAATTTTTCAAGACCTTGGCTCCATTAAATCCTTATTCGCATTTCAAATGCTTGTTCCATTTTTAGGATCCATAGGAGACAAACACTATTATTCTCAACTTATTTCTGAATTCTATGCCAACATGACCATTTCCCATGACCTAATTCAATCCTATTTGGTTGGTATAGATATATCTTTAGATGATGTACTTATAGGACAACTCTTTAAAAATCCTTCATCTGGGGTAGACATTACTCTTTCTACCTATGAATTTAATTGGTCATATTCCGACATTAATAAAGCTATCTCCCAAAATCCTAGAAGCTCTTTCAAACCGAATAAACTTAACTAACGTACTACGCAATCTAGAATAATTGCATATATTGTAGTAACCAATATTGTCCAAAAGAAGGGACATTTTGATGAATTGAGTGAACTCATTTGTAAGGCTGTAAATGCAATCACCAAGAAAATTTTGGTCAACTGGGTAAGAGTCATAGTTTATTGCATGACTCATGTCAAAACCAAATTATTTTTTGGCTCTGTTCTCACATACCTTTTTGAGTATTTCAATGTTCCCTTTGAAAATGAGTATGGGTTAGCTATTAAAATCAAATCCTTAGGTTCATCAGCCGTAGAAAAGATGGAACAAGCACTTGATAGGTCAAAAGCAGCCAAAGGTCTCCATCCTTCATCCTCAAGTGTACCACAAATCGAGGAAAGTTCTGAAAGCTCTAGGGAAGATGATGCAATTACAAAGAAAATCGTCATGCTGCAGTAAGAAATGAATGAATTACAAATTCGTCAACAGCAACAGCATGAAGAAAATCGAGCTCAAATGCAATTAATCTTGTCAAATCTTGAGGAAATTATCAAAATCACACACTTCAAGATAGAAGCTTATCAAAAGCAACTTAAGGAGTACCACGCCGATATGCAGGAGTTTACACATAAAGATTCTCCTCCTGACTCTTGAGTGATTGCGAGAATTTTTTGTTTATTTTGTTTTAATCATGTATGATGACATTGGCATGACACACCATGGTTTGCTTTAGTTTCATGACTGACTTAATCTATTTTGGACCTCTACAAGTAATGACCAGTTTAAATCTTCTTTATTTTTTTTTTGGATTTGTATGATACTCTCTTGATTGACATTTGGAGTAGGTCTTAAATTTCTATAACCAAAAGGGGGAGTTAATTAATTGGATGTATAATTGATTAATTTCTTTTTGCTAATGACAAAAAGGGGGAGATAAATATAAGTTATCCATGTTAAAATCTATATAAGGTATCCAAATATCCTTCATGAAAAAGTTCGTTTTAAGTTTAATCTCTAATATGCGAAAAGTTAGATTTTATCCATGCCTATTGATAGGGGGAGCATTCTTGAATTTAATATGGTTTTGTCATCATCAAAAAGGGGGAGATTATTGGAATAAATGTGTATTTTGTATTGATTTTGATGATAACAAAAAGGAATCTATTATGCACTAACAAAATGATTTGAAAATTATTGATGTATTAAAAGAACAGGAGAATCATCACAGAGACGAGAATGAAGAATGCAAAAAGGGTATCAATGTAAATGCTTGTATCAATCATAAAGTTTTATTGTACTTATAATTATTTCAAAGTGGATGTAAATTCGACATGCCGAAATATTAATGGTATACCGAATGAGAAAAGGTACTAAATTTGTAAAAATCAAGTATAGATAAAAATCGGCACTCTAAAGAATTTTGGCATACCGAATCAGGAGAACTCGACACATCACGCGGCACACCGAATTTCAAAGGACAGAGAATGGAAGCAAAGGTCAAAACGGCACTTCGAACATTTTCGACATTTTGAACCAGAAGATTTCAACATACCGAAGTTATTTTGGCATATCGAATCGTTTGTGAAAAGAAAAATAGCAAACAAAAACGGCACAACGATTTGTTACTGGACTTCCGAAGAAACTAGCCATTACTAGCTGTTATACAAGCCAGTAGACACAAGGTTTACCCTCTCTAAACCTATAAATAGGATTCCTAATCAACCCTTAAGGATCATCAAGCACTACTAAGCTCTTTCTCTCAAATTATTGCCTTTGTTCAAGCTTCATTCACATTCTTAGCTCATTTTTTTACAAGTTCATTTGCTCAAAAGCCTCACTAAAGAGATTGGCACTTGTGGGAAAGGTTTGATACTTCATAATCAAGTAATTTGCATATTTCTCCGGTTGAGAGAAGGTTCTGCAGTTCGCAAAAGTTGGCAAGGGTTTTTGCACAACAAGTAAGTATTTATTAAAATAGTCAAAGGGAACTCTCAAAGATATCTTGAGGAGTGGACTAGGTTGGGGTTTGGTCGAACCACTATAAAATCCTTGTGTACTTCATTGTCTCTTTTCCCCTTTTGTGCTTGTTTAATTAGTTAGCTTAAATTCTGTATTTAATTGTGTTTGTTATTGGAAACCTAGAGTATAATTTTAAAATATTAAGTTTCTCTATTCACCCCCTCTAAAGAAGCCTCTCGATCCAACAGACTCAAGTACAACACCATGCCACGGAGCCTCTGCTCCCAAACCACGGAGCCATTGCTCCTAAAACACTATGCCTCAACAAGCGCCAAAGCCACGGCCTCCAATAGGCCTAGAGACTGATTTCCTGAACCAGGGCTCTGCACAAAATACAAACACAAGCACAAATAGTGTGTCGAACTACCCAGTGCCAAGCAGACAACACTAGCCATAAGCAGTCCACTAAGGAGCGACCACTGTGTCTGCACTGCCACGACGTGCTACCTTATTCAAGAGCCGTGTCATCCCTCGATTCTCCCACCTGAAGAATCCTCACAAAGCCAACCCCTCCTTGGGAAGGTAGTTTTGTCTCTCAAGACGCTACCAGCTATGGGGCGCGCGTCCCACCCGCACTGGCTACCACAGGGTACACTTCCTCACGGTGCCCTCCACATGGTGCTCAGGAAGGAGTCTCATATTGCTCAATGCTTACAGTGACAATAGGAGTATCATACTTCCCCGTCATGCCACGAAACACCTCAACCCGCAGACCACAACCCTAGCTTTGAAAAGACAATCAAGGAGTGTCATACCTCCAAGACCCGACGAACCTTAGCCTCAGGTACCTCGACCCCCAACGCAAACCGAAAGTACTGGAAAACTCTTTCTAAAATCATTTTCAAATATGTACGTTTCTCTTTCCAAAACTCTCTTTTTGGAAAACCTTTTCAAAAATCATTAAATATCCTTTAAAACTCAAGAAACACTGTGCCCAGCAGCAGCATGGAAACCAAAGGTCGAGAAACAACAAATAAAACACAGCCTCGACAGCTCTCCTATCTGGCCCAGCCAAAAACACTTTGGAAGTGTTTGGGTTCACGAGCACCACGCTCAACCCACAACCACAACCCAAAAAACACCAACAAAAACATCCTCAGAGTGTCAAACCTAGCCAGAAGACACTACAACAAAGCAAACACAACCAGAACTATATGCTCTGATACTAAGTGTAAGACACCTACTGGCTCGTGTCCCTTGGAAGCACAGCTAGAGCGGCTCAAACACCCGAAATAGTGCCACTGAATACTCCATTCAGTGCACCATATGCAAAACCCCACAAGTCCTAGACCTAGGGATGCTATCATTATCCCTAAAAACCAGTCTAAACCATTTGGGGAAAGAAGCTATTATTTCCAAATCATTTCATCTTTTATTCTACCCATACCTTAGGTGGAGTCTTGCTAATTTATTTTAGGCAAATCCCAAACCATTCTAATGATTATCCTAATCATTTACATTCCAAAATTACCTACAAGGTATTGGCTCTAACTAACAATACTTAATTACCCGGAAATCTGGGAGAAAGCCCACGAAAATGGGCCTGGCCAACCCTTGCATGTGGGCAGCATGATTGGCCCACAGCCCAGGCATTCCGCCAAAAAACAGACAGACCCTAGGCCAGAGGCCAAGAACCCTTGCCAAACCCACGCAAGTACGCCGTGCGTTCGGCTTGCATCCCAGGTACTCTATCAGATTTCAGGCAGAGCCTGAACTAGAACACTAGAAAATTTCTCTCAACTAGGAGCCTTGGACGGGCCAACCAAACAAATACTATAAAATCTCAATAAAATATATGTTGTAAACCCTTGAGTCTTCCCCAAACCACAATAAACAAAACAGAAATCCATTCACCACACAAGGAGATTTGAATTTCCAATCACAGAGAGGTCAAAAAGGACGTAAATCCAACAACCACCATAAATTACCATAAATATCATAATAAATCACCATAAATTCTCAAGTCCACTCCAAGCATCCACACACATGCAATTCACACTATCATGCTCCTAAGCATTAAATTGGAAATTAAAAGGAAGCCTAAGGGGTGCGTACCTCCACTGAAGGTGCGACGACGACGAGCGGCAAACGGCAGCACGCCTCCCTCCTATTCTGCCACGAGCCGCTCCTCTCCTCCTCCTCCTCCTCCTCCTCCTTGCAACAGCGGTGCAGCGACAATAGGCTCAACGATGGTGGCACAACAGCTCCAAGCGCTCTCTTTCTCTCTCTCTCTCTCTCTCTCACATTTCTCTCATTTCCCTCTCTCTGATCTCCCTCCCTCATCTCTCCCCCTCTCAAATCTCTCCCTCATCTCCCTCTCTCGTATTGTAACACTCATAAAATTCATTTTGTCATTATTTACATTTTATGAATTTATTCCTGGACGGGTGTTACTGTTTCGAGGCCTGTTGTGTGGTTTTGTGTTTTTGGACTTGGGCCTCTTGGGTCGGCTTCTATTTACGTGTTCCGCTGCGTGGTTTGGCATTGTGCATTGTGGCACTGTGCACGTGGGGCCCAGGTGTGGGGGTCGGTGTGGGGCCCGCATTGTGGGCTGGTTGTGGAAACTTGCAATTGGTCTCTTGGTTGTGGTGGGTTGTTGGGCCCGTGCGGTAATTGGCAAGGCTGGCAGCTGAGGGAAATATGGGTGTGCGCGTGGCTGACTGGTTGCATGCACGCGGCCACCTACTCTCTCTGCATGACTTTTTAAACCAGGACTCTCTGCCATACTCGACCCAAGCTTCTCCCTTCTTCCCCATGCTTTTCTCTCCGTCCCGAGCACACCACTTTCCTTCTCCTTCCTCTCCTTCCACTCATTCCCTCCTTCCATCTCATTCCACCTCTTTTCCCGTCTCTCTTTCTCCCTTTCTCTCTTTCACTCTCCCTCCCCTGTTCCTCTCCACCTCGCGTTCTCCTCTCTATTCGGTGTGCTCAAGGGCTGGCGAAGGCATGCGCTGGCTCGTGTGGCGTGTGAAGCTTGGGTGGAGTGCTCCCGTGGTCGTGGCATGGCCGTGGTTGTGTCGTGGTCGTTGGAGTCGGTCGGAGAATCGCTGGAGCGCGTTTCTCAGGTATGCATCTCCAACCCCTGTAATAGAGAGCATTGAAATGGTAGAAATTGATAAGGTTGCATGAAATCTAGGTAAATTTACATTCCTAGAATTTATTGTGCTTTTTTTGAGAATTTATGGTAGATTTATGGGCATTTATGTCGGTGGTTGAGTTTTGGGTCGTTTCGACCCTTATGCCTTTGTGATTTTATATCTTTATGCATGGTGAATGGATTTTGGTTTCGTTTGTGAGGATTTGGAGTAGACTCAAGGGTCTACATCTTATGTTTTATGCAAGATTTTTGGTGTTTGTTTAGGGAGTCCTATCGGAGGTCCCAGTTAGGGCGATTTCGGACTGTAGGGTTTGGGCCGTTTTTTGTTTTTCACGGAATTAAGCATACCGAACTATTTCGGTATGCCGTTTCTCTGTCAGATTAGGTCCTCTGGTCGAAATTCAATCGTCCAATTTTGGATGGTCGCCCGAATCAGGAGATTTCGATCGACCGAATCATTTTCGGTATACCGAATTTGGCCTGAGTGTTCACCGTTGACTTGACTCGGTCGATCGATCTAGATTGGCCTACCGAACCAGGGGTTTTTGGCATACCGAACTTGTTTTCAGCATGTTGAATATGGGCTCAAATATGTTTGTAAAATATGATTTCCGAGGATTTTTTGGATTGGTTTGTTTTGTCCCTTTGAGTGGGGATTTACGGGCCGTCAGTGGTGGTCCCATGGGGCACTTGATGCATCATTTTGCCGAGGTTTTGGAAGAGTTTTCAAATATATGAAAATGGTTTTAAAATGGATTTCAAAGAGATGAGTTGGTAGATTTGGAAAATGGTTTTTCTTAGTTTTCTGTGTGCAGGTCGAGACAGTGTAGGATCGTGTCATCGGGACCAGGGAATGTGAAGACATTCTTGGGTGGTCGGGCATGAGTCCCTGGTTGAGGTCGGGGGTCGAGATACCCGAGGCTGAGGGATGTCGTGTTCCGGAGGTATGAGACTCCTTGACTGTCGTTTGGAGGCTAGGGTTGTGGTTCATGGGTTAAGGTATCTTGTGACATGACGGAGAGGTATGATACTCCTACTGTCGCTGTAAGCACTGAGGTTCGGGTGTTGTCAGGTGTGGAGGTATGACACTCCCTCCTGAGCACCATGTGTGGAAGACGCCGTGAGGAGGCGTACCCTGTGATGGCAGGTGCGGGTGGGACACATGCTCCGTAGTTGGTAGCGTCCTGAGAGACAAGATAGCCTTCCCAAGGAGGGGTTGGCTTTGTGAGGGTTCTTCAGGTAGGGGGATTTGAGGGACGGTGATCGCTCTTGCACAGGGTGGCTTCACCCTGGTAGTGTAGAACGTCGTAGTCGCTCCTCGGTGGACTGCGTGTGGCCAGAGTTTGATTGCCTGGCTCCGGGCATCCCAACTCATTGTATGTGGTTTTGGCGATTGAGGGTCATTGCTTGTGGGTTTGGGCTAGTAGAGCCCTAGTTGTGGTTTTAGCTAGTGTGGGTCTGATTTGTGAGGTTTTGAGAAAATGGCTTGCGAAATGAATTTAAAAGAAAATCAATTATGGTTTTGTTTTCTGCTGTTTTTCCTTAGGGTACGTACTGGGTGACTTTTGTCACTCATGTGTTTTTCCTCGTATTTTTGTTTTACAGGTGCAGACATGAGGTCTAGCATAGTGCATATAGTCAGGAGTCTCTTAGCCACACACGAGGGTTCCTGGTAGCTAAATATTTTCTGTTTGGCTTTAATTTTCCTGTAATTTAATTTATTTTAAATTATTGTAGAAAAATGTGGAACATTAAACGTATCACCCCCTCATCTCCCTCTCTAAGATGTGGAGAAGGAGGAGAAGAAGTGGAGTGATGAAGGAGAAAAGGAAGAAGGCACGGGTGGGGGAAGTGGGAGGAGAGAGAAAAAGAGAGAAAAGGAGAAAAGAAAAGAAGGAAAGAAGGAAAACAAAGAAAGAGAGAAAGAAAGAAAGCCACGACACGTGACTCAACTACGTGACCTTTCACATCCACATGACTCATGCAAACCGAGATCCACCACTAGAGCACAGAGCAAACCCTCAAAACTTCCACGAGGGCCGACACAGCATCCGAACCACATTACACCAAAAATGTCAGAAATCCACTAATCCAGGTGTAAGATACTGTAAAAGCTGCATTTCCTAGTAAACATAGGGGACCCAGCATCTAACGACCCAGCGCTTTATTAAAATATTTGGCCAAAGAACCACTTCTAAAACTTAGTCGTTACAGCATATTTATGAAAATGTTGCAAAACACCTTGCTCAAGTATACAACAAGTATTTTGGTTTTCATTTCCAGTCTAAGAAGTGTGCATATAAAGGTGGATTGTGGATTATTTTGAAAAAAAAGGAAATAATGACCATAATTTGTAAGATAATTGATGGTTGCTGAGTTTATATGGTATTTGAACAAAATGGGCTTTTTGATATTTTTTTTGAGAATCATTTTGTGCTAGCTAGCATGACAACGACTTAGCATAGTGAGAGTATGAATAGTCACATCAAAAAGAATTTTAACAAAAGACTATCACTTTCAAAATTTATAGTAGAATATCACAAAGCACCATCACTTTTGTAGAAAAGGATTATGTAACCATGCCGACGACAGCCTCGAGCGTGGCGCGGAAGGCCAAATGCACGAGGACCAGCGAAGTCATAGTAAAATAATAAAAAGCAAATGATAAAAATGCAGGAGTCGCCACCTAGTCTATTTAAAACGGGAGACGAGGAAAACCATTTTAAAACATTAAAACTATGCAATAAAACCAATGGAAAAGGAAAATATGAACCAGAAAATGGGCAAGGATCACTGTTACGCACGAGGAAGGTATTACACACGAGGTGGCTTCTCCTTGGTGCTTTGGACACAGCTAGGGATGCCCAGGGATGTAAGGGAGCTAGTTGCTAAGAGTGGGTGGACAGCCAAGAGACTTGCTAAGAGAGATGAGTTGCCAAGGTGGGCCTTTTAAAGAGAATGAAAGGGTAACTCATTGGGATGCAAAAGGCCTCGAAACTCAACAGCCTTGCATAGATTCATGAAGAATATTCGCAAGTGAAGGTTACAAGCACAGAAGATGAAAAGCCAACAGCCAGCAGCCTGAGAAGTGGTTGTGCGCCAGTATGGTGCGTCGGATGAGTGCGCTAAGTTGGTGCGCCAGCTTGGTGCGCCACTTTGGTGCTCCATTTTGGTGCTCCCACCAAGCTACCAAACCATAGGCTTGTGGTCAGTTTGTGCGATGATCACAGGCTAATTAAAATGTCA
>JAMKQA010040390.1:0-16208 GCA_024699735.1 Posidonia australis
GTAGAGTAATATATATTATATATATAGTGTATATATTATACATTACTTTTTATATTTAACTATAATATATTATAAATAAATCGGGTCCATGGGTCCACGGGTCTGGGTATTTTTAGACCCAGACCCGACCTAGTAAATGAGCGGGTCTAGGTCTACGAGTCCATAGGTCTCATTTTTAGGACCCAGACTCATACTTAATGGGTCTAGACCCACGGGTCCTGGGTCCAGACCCGACCCATTGCGAGCCCTAAGCACAACCATCGCAGCATGCCTTCTACCATGCCTCACCATGCCCTGTCACCCGCAACAACCCATGCACGACATGCCACCACCTGCAAAAGCCAGCAATAGCAGAACAAAACCGATGAGCAGCAACGACATTCAAAATGGCTTCAGCCACTACCTTCCTCTTCGAGCAATTGCACCGAGCTCCGTGGACAAGCCACTGTGTTCCACCACCATCTCCAATGCCTCCCAGCATCACCAATCGACGAGGAGCACCACCACGACCTCCTCTGTCACCGACACCTCCACTGCACCACATCCAAGCCACCAAAACACTTACCCAGCCCTTACATTATCAACTAAGGCGGCTCTCCCCAACCTCACCGCAGTCCCCTGTGTCAGATTTCGTCGCCGTCGTGCGCCTTTAGATTGGAGAACGTCGTCGCAAGCCGCCCTCAGGTGGACAAGCACCCAACTCTACAGGTTCCCCTCCTTTCCTACTTAGTGCATTCGTCTTTTCCTCCATGCTTTCGCTACATTGTTGTGTAGCCCATGCATGCTTATCTACATTTTTCCCATGCCATATCAGTCACACACACCTCCATCGCACCATGTCTTTCGGCTGTCAGCAATGCCCCCACTACACGTGTCAGGCCGATGGCCAGCGAGCACGTGGAGGCTCGATCCTAGCATGCCTCTGCTCTCTCCTCTCTCCTCTCTCCACCAAGGTGCTCTCAAGCATTCCCAGGAGCTCACGACCATAATCATGATCAGTTAAGCTCACGAACGTCGGTGAAATTCGGCGATGACAAGGAAGAGGCCACACTGCACACAGCACCTCCTGCATTATTGCGTCCATGCATTCCCTTGGGCTCTCATCACCCTCTGGAAACGTCGGAATGCCATGACGATGCCCACAGCTCAAGCTCACCACCACAAACCTTCAACCGAACCCAATGTCGATGAGCTAAGTGGATGGGATCAACTGCACAACCTCGCTCGTGTCTGAGCATCCGTGGGGCATTGTCGGCTCCCCCTCAACCTCCTCCACCTTCCAAAGAGCGACAAAACGATTCGTCGCGGTGCATAGCCTGCACTCACCACCTGAATCACTGTTGGAACCAAAAAACCAACAAGGTAGATGGGTGGAGCAATCCAAAGCCTCCCATTAGGATTTCTTTGCACCATTGTGTTTCTCGTAGCTCACACATGCTCATCATGCATTGCATTCATAGTTTGCATCATTGCATTTCAATCTGGAGTGAGGCAAAGGCTGCAGCTCTATTATGCAAAATCCCTAGCGAGCCCCGAAAGCAGCACAAGCCAGCATCACAAGGCAGCGGTATAAGGCAACGACATAAGTCAGCGTATCTCAAAGGCACGTACTCCAGCACGAGTAGGTAACGCAATTTGCCAACACGAACACTTGGATCCAAAGCTTCTGCAAAACTTGCACTTCCTGTTTTGTTTCTCTGGCGTGTTTTCCTGTGCTTTCTCCTTGTGTTCTCACATATAGCATTAGGAATGGCATAATCTCAACTTGCATCGCATTGTTTCCTCTTGTAGTTTGGCATTTGACATGCAACATCCATCCACCATTAGGCACTAGGTATTAGGCAATAAGTAAGCACATCTTAGCATTAGCCACACTTAAGAACAATTAGCCAAGAAAGACCAACTTGTCAAGCATGTGGGGGTGCCAAATACCTTCCCCATACATAATAGGAGTCCTTACCCTTTCTCAGGCCCATAATGACAAATGTGCCTAATACATTTAAATTTCCACAATGTTTTCTTGCATTTTCTGTACTCGATTTTCCTTGTCTTCCGATTCCAAATAGACTTGGTGGCAACTCCACATTTTCCTTTTCTTTTCTTGCATTGCTTTGGTGTTTTCAAGTCAAGCAGCCTTCCTTGGATTCACCATCTTCGTCGTAGCCTTATTGATTCTCACACACGCCTCGATCATGCGGGGTCCTGTCCACCAACATAGTCACACTAGGTATAAAGTTTGCCCAGAAAAGGCCACACAAAGCCAAAACAACGATCTTGAAGTTCCATTTAACTTACAAAACTGAACGCCAATACAAACCATGTCCAGAGCTCTAAGTTTTGGTACCAAAGTGTAAGATGCCTACTAGCATATATTTTACATAAGCCATAGCCAGCTCAGTGTCAAACATTCAAATAATGCCACTGAATACACAATTCAGTGCACCACACCAAAACAAAATCAACATCTAAATCTAGGGTTAAACATGAACCCTAATGTCCATCTAAACCTTTTAAGAGAAGACTTAGGATTTCTAAGTCCTTTAATCTTTTATTCAAACTACAACACAAGGGGCATCTTACTAATTCATTTTAGGCATTCATTAAAATCATTCTAATCATTTTCCTATCATTCTATATCTCAAAACTACCTACAAGATTAACATATTAATTACCTACATTTAATTATCCAAAAACCAACCAAAGTCACCCAAAGAATAGGTTCAAGGTCAAGTTCGGCATACCGAAATGGGTTATGATGTGTATGTTTTACTTAATCGCAAGTGCACGATGTATTATATAGTACGTATGCAAGTACAGATCGATCCCACAAAGACTCGTGACTTTTAAGACTTTGATTATGAAATGTAATTTAGAAAAGTAAGAGGGATAATGATGGATTATATTTAAAACTAAATAATAAGAAAGGAATAATAAAGACACTATCAATAGTAAGAAGCACATCTAAAGTTTCTATCCATTAGATCATAGCGGATCATGTAAATATCTAGTTCATATCATCTTTTGTAACAAGTTCTAATTATTAAAGATTATTATTAAACAAGAATAATTCATGAAGAAGAAACAACTACAATGAAATATCAAGATCTAACATGTCAATAACGAGAATAAATCATAAAGAAACATGATTCTATGATGATCTATCAAGATGCTTGTTAACATAATATACCAAGGTAAAAAGATATATGCAACGTTTCTTATTTCTAAATAACAATCATTAAGTATAGATCATGAGAATACATGACTAACAGTAATTTATCGAAATATGATTGCAAAAGTAAATAATAAGAAAGCTGCAATAATCATGAAGCGTAGAAAACAAGATGAGATTAAATATTACAATCATATCTTAGATCTAACTTCGAGAATCTTAGATGAGATTAAATATTACAGTCATATCTTAGATCTAACTTCAAGAATCTTAGATGTAAAGAGTGATTCAGCCTAGCATGATAACGAAAAACATCGAAATAAGAGATGAAGAAAGAGAAGTGCAAGACATAATTAGATAAAAAATAAACTTGTATTAATAAAACCTGAGATTACACTAGAAGAACTTGAAGATCTCTCAAAATAAAAGAGAAACAGTCTAAGCCTAAAGGTGGGAGATCCTCCCGTAGATCTACACAATGGGTCCTTTTATAGACTTACAAGGATTTGCTTACATTGGAGATAAATCCAAATGCAAAATTTTAATTTTAATTTTAAATACAAAATAATTAAAGATTGTAATGCCTAAAGACTGAGTCAAAAATATCATCCACGGATGCTTAGTAGGAGCCGGTTGCACAATTGGGCTCCTAGGAGGCTTCCACGTCAACCGAGATAAGCTTTGGCTTGGTTAATTTGTTAGATGATATTCTTCTTGGTATTTACACACATGGAAAATGTGAATTTAATCTCTTGACATAGCTTTAGAATATTTTATGGAAGAAAAATATTTTCTTTTCTTGTACATTTATTCTTTTCCCTTCTTTTTTTAAATTATTTCTAGGTTCCTAAGTTCCTACAAAATTTACACAAAATACCTCAAGTAATATTATTTATATACAATAATAGATAAATATAGGAATAAAATATGTATGCATTATGAGTTAATCAAACACCCCCATACCTATCTTTTGCTAGTCCTTGAGCAAAACTGACTCTAACATAAAAAAGGAAAAAAAATCCTAACTCACTTTCGTAGGAATCGTGATTGCACTTAGCACGTGTAATAAGCTTTTAAACCCCTAGATTGCCTTAGTGGACGAGTGATGTCTCATGAGGGTTTGAAGCGAATCTACCTACAAAATCCCAGAAGAAAAGAGGTCAAGGAATAACAAAAGTGAAAAATAAAGGAAAGAAAAAATCTACAGTATCCACATTAACCTACTAAACTAAAAAGATCTGAAGTTTCCTAGTGTCTTAATTCTCCGATTTAACTTTTATTGAGAACCCTCATCTTATCATCATAGAGACTCTATCTTATTTTTCACATTATCTTCTTAAAAATTACTTATATGTATACTGTGTTTGTGAAATAAATCTTAGCATGGGTTTTCAAGTCCAATCTTACCACTTTAGCAATTTTATTTCACTCCCTGGTGTCTTGCTTTCTTAGACTTTATTCTTAGCTACCCATTTAGCGAGCTAGGTCAGTAAATCCCAAACCAGACGGTTTTAGGTCCCTAGATGTGAGGACACCCCTAAGGGCTTAATTACTTAAGTAGCTAAGGTTTCAAAGACAAGACTTTTTTTTTATTTTATCCTTTAATCACCTTTCTACGTGAATACCAATGCTTACTGAGACACGATACTTAGTTACTCAGTGATTATTGGATGTTATTATTTTTTTCTCCTCTAATCACCTTTTTACATGAATATCAATGCTTACTGAGGCACGATACCCAGTTACTCAATGATTAGAGGTTTTTTTTTGTATTACTAAGGTGTTTTAGGCTTTCCTTTATTCCCCATAGCTAAAGACTATAATGATAGTGCATGATAAGGCACATATGAGTTATAAATATTTTAGATGATGTTATTTTTCAGATTTTGTCTCTACTCTTTAAAGCATTAGGTTCTCAATTACTTAATCTTACCTTTAAACTTCAAACCTTAGGTTACTAATTCACTCCTAATTAATTAAACTAATGTGGATAGTTCCTAAATTTAAAAAAAAAAAAAAATTTGAAGAAAAAAAAAAATGAAAAGACACATAGAAGACTCCCTCCACACCTAAACCATGCATTGTCTTCAATGTATGCAATCAATATAATATGATCAATAAATTGAAATGAGATGAGGACAATGTTACCTAATTAGAGATGAAGTACTCCTGCTTCTAAGAGAGGGAAAAAACCTATATACATATTTACAAGATTTACAAAAACTTAAGTTTCATGATTTAGGTGGAGGCCTAGTCTTCCAAACTTCTTCCCTTTTTTTTTAAAACCATTTCGATTCATTCTTAGTTAATTCAGAAATATCCTCTTCTGTAAATGAGGCTATAAAGGCTCCATATTCCTCATATGCATTTCGAGTCTATGATTGGATATCTATGTACGATGTCGTATGAGCTGATTTAGTGATAAGATCCAAATAATGAGGTGGAATGTAGATAGTGAAACCAATGGGTTCATCATTAGATGAAAAAGATTCGAGTGGAAGCTCATGAGGGATAGGAAGAGGTTCAATTCCAACATTGATTATTTGCTCATGGACTTTCCCAGTATGCTTCTCTACTTGGGCCTTTTACACTTGTTGGAATTCTTAGACTTCAACTTAGCCTTATTTTGGGTCCAAGCCCCATATGTAAAATTAACATTGGTATTTTCAAGAGAGTGTATGGGTTGATTATCTATCCTAAAAACATTTAGTTTTGTTGTCATGTTCCCAAATGTAAGTTTCAACATACCATTCTAACAATTGATTAGGGCATTGGATGTTGCCAGAAATGGTCGTTCTAAAATAATAGGTATTTAACCCTTAAGGTTTGACAGGTTGAGTTTCAAGAACAATAAAATCCACAAGATATATGAATCTTCTAGTCTTCATAAGGACATCTTCTACTATCCTCATAGGCTTTTTGATAGACCTATCTGCAAATTGTATTATAACAGAAGTAGGCTTGAGTTCTCCTAATCCTAATTGCTTGTAGACAGTGTAAGGGATTAGGTTGATGCTTGCACCTAGGTCAAGGAGTGCATTATCGATACTAGAATTTCCAATAACACAAAATACAGTAGGACAACCTGGGTCCTTCTGCTTCATTAGCATTGGACTGGTCAAGATGGAGCTGACATTAGCAGTGAGAAATGCCTTCTTTGGCACTTGAGTTGTTTTCTTCTGAGTACACAGGTCTTTCACATATTTTGCATACGTGGGCACTTGTTGGATTACATCCAAAATTGGAATGTTGACTCTAACACTTGTTGGGCACTTGTTGGATTTATCTAACGTCATCCATGTTAGCTGTTTTCTTAGGCCTGAGTCTATTTGGAAATGGTATTTTTGGCTAGATGTGTTGACTTGACTCATAAACTAAAGGCTCTTCAGACTGACGTGGAATGGATTGATCATAAGAACTTGAGTTAGATAGTGGAACCTTTGGAGTTAAAATCAAGCATGACAACATGATTATTAACAAGTTTTCTTGATCTTAAAGAGATGACTGAGTTTACTATATATGTTTGGAGATCATTAAACATATTGACCTGATGGGTCTATTGGGATAGATTTGGATTTTGGCCCTTTGGGTTAACCTCAAGTTGGCTTGGAAACTTTCCTTTCTCCCTCTCTCCTATAGTGCCTACTAGCTAATTGATATGTATCTCTAAATGAGCTATGACTTCGGTATTGGCTTTAAGAGATTGACCCATGAAACTCATGAAACTATATGTAACCCTAATAAATGTCTCTAGACTCTTTTCTAAAGAATTGATCTTTTTATTTTCAAAGCTTGGTGTTTGAAATGGTGGATTGACTTGTGGACCCTGATTGTAATAAGATCTAGGCTGATTGGGACCTGCTTGATTCAGATTTAGCCTAATTTGATGTGATCCTTCAGTCTATGGAAAATTAGGATGGTTTCTCCATCCAAGATTGTAGGTGGGGGTATATGGATCATGACTTTGCTTTTAAAAGGTGACATTAGCTTACTCAAGTTCATTAACTATTGGACTCATGCATGGACATTCTTCAACAAGATGATCAAATGCTTGACATCTAGTGCAAATAAGATTCGATTGTGAAACTTGACTCACAAGGGTATTTTGTAGCTCAAGGACTTCAATTTTACGTACCAAGGTAGTTATTTGTGCTTAATCAATAACGAATGTTTCTACTACATGCTTGCCTCTAGAAGGTATAGCAGTATCACTAGTGGTTTTCCACTGAACTATTTTCTCAACTATCTCTTCTAAAAATACCCAAGCCTCTTGTTCACTTTTTCTTATGAAATTTCCTTAACACATAGACTCCAATAATGTCCTAGAAGAATTACATAAATTAAAACTAATCCGAATAATCACAATCAAAACCCAAAAAAAAAAGAGTCCCGGCAACAACGTCAAAAACTTAAAGTGTATGTTTTACTTAACCACAAGTACATAGTGTACTATGTAGTACGTATGCAAGTACCGGTTGATCCCATAGAGACTCGTAACTTTTAACCCTTTGATTGTGAAATGCGAATTAGAAAAGTAAGAGAGATGATGATGAATTATATTTAAAACTAAATAAGAAGAAATGAATCACAAAGACATTATCAATAGTAAAAAGCACATCTAGGGTTTCTATCCATTAGATCATAGTGGATCATGCAAATATCTAGTTCATCTCATCTTTTGCAATAAGTTTTAATTATCAAAGATTATTATTAAACAAAAATAATGCATGAAGATGAAACACTTACTATGCAATATCAAGATCTAACATGTTAATAACGAGAATAAATCATAAAGAAATATGATTCTATGATGATCTATCAAGATGCATGTTAGCATAATATACCAAAATAAAAATATATATATAAAAAGTTTCTTATTTCTAAATAACAATGATTAAGTATAGACCATGAGAATACGCAATTGATAATGATCTATCAAAATATAATTACAAAAGTAGATAATAAGAAAGAGACAATAATCATGAAGCATAGAAAACGAGATGAGATTAAATATTACAATCATATCCTAAGTCTAATTTTAAGAACCCTAAATGTAAAGAGTGATTTAGCCTAAATGATAATGAAAAATATGAAAATAAGAGATGAAGAAGGAGAAGTGCAAGACATAATTGAGATGAAAAGTAAACATGTATTAATAAAATATGAGATTACACTAGAAAAACTTAAAGATCTCCCAAAAAAAAAAAAATAGTCTAAGCCTAAAAGTGAGAGATCTCCTAATAGATCTACACAAGGGGTCCTTTTATAGATTTACAAGGACTGACTTACGTTGAAGACAAATTCGAATACAAAATTTAAATTCTAATTTCAAATACAATATATTTTTAACTAAAGATTGTAATGCTTAAAGATTGAGTCAAAAATATCCTCTACGAACACCTAAGCAACGTCGATTGCACAATTAGATGCTTAAACGGCAATCACATTAATCAAGATAAACTCTGACTTTGTCAATTCATTAGGTGATATTCTTTTTGGTATTTACACACATGGGAAATATGCATTTGAGCTCTTAACTAGCATTAAATTTTTCAGTGAAAGAAAAATATCTTCTTTTCTTGCACATTTATTCCTTTTCCTCTCCTTTTTTTTTAAATTCTTTCTAGATCCCCAAGTTCCTACAAATTTACACAAAATACCTCGAGTAATATTATTTATATATAAAAATAGATGAATATGGGAATAAAATTGTATACATTATGAATTAATCAGGTTCGGAATACTAAAATCTAGGTTCAGAGTCAATTTCTCGAGAGCTAAATCGACATACCGAAATGAGTTCAGTTTATTGATTTCTGGGTTCAGGAAATCCCCAACAACATGATTGACATATCAAAAAATTTTCGACAAATCAATCTTGCTGACTATTAGAAAATAGGACAAGCCCTAGCTCCAAAAATATCCAAAATGGGGACTCCCACTAGAAGCATCCAAAAATCACAAGTCATATGCCAAATGGAAGATCTCAAGACGATCTAACCATCAAGACAAAAATCACGAAGATCCGATGAGCAGGGCTTGAGAAATCACAATCCAAAGTTCACGAATACTATGCACATGCACTGTTCATCTGCAAGTTGGAAAACAACACTAGTCTTACCACATGCACCCAAAAATCACAACCAGTATGCCAAAATAAAGATCTAGAGATGATCTATTATTTAGGATAAAAATTACAATGATTGGATGCATGTAGTTTGAGAAAACTTCTGCCTGCACATAATACGAATGGTGACCTCAACAACCATCGATGATTACCCCCACGCACAGTGACTTCTTCTCTTCCTATTGAGCCTACATGACCTCTTCAAACTTGTTTCACCATTGGACGATGATCAGAGAGAGATCGATGCTCTCCATCTCCCTTACCACACTGTGTGTGTGTGTGTGTGTGTGTGTGAAGAAGCGGAAGATGATGATGATGATGATGATGTTGAAGAAGGCTCTGGATGTCTATCCTCCTCACACTCCTCTTACTGTGCTCATAAAAAGAGAGATAAGAGGAGTGTGGAAGAAGCTATGAGCACTAAATCAAATCACACAACCACTTACTACTCAAATGACTCGTACAAGAGGAAATCAACCGCCCAAATGTGCCAATAAGCTACTAAGAAACCAAAACAAAACCACAAAACCTCCACAAAGGTCCAAACATTGCCTCAACTTCCAAAACACCAACACACAACTCCCAAAACTAGCTACCACTCCAACTTCAAAAGCAACCCATTAAATTACTAGAATAGGACATGCATGCCACATACACGTGTAGGCAAAACACATAGAAAAACGTAGGAGAAACATGTGAACTCAATCAAAATTTAATGGCCAAAGACTATCTAAATAAGGCCTCGCGCTAGCAACATGCGCAACACCTATCTCTAGTTAAAATTCGTTAAACTAAACAATCAAGGAGGCAACCGAATTTACGAGTGCTACAACTACCACCTGTGTCATTATGTCTCTATTGTTTAATTGTGTCAATTGTACACCTCATTGATATGCATTGTATGAAAATTATTACGTTGCATGTGATATCAGATGATGTTATGTGAAATCCTGTAGTTGAAGGCAAAGAATTAGACTTGTCCATTTAAGTTACAAATACACTAGATCAGTTCTTATATTTCCATATGTTAAGACTGCTCTCATAGCAAGAGTTACTGAAGCAAGACTCCACATAGTAATACAAAATATCGTAGCAGCCATGATTGTCCAAGCTAGTGAACCAACCATATGACGTAATCCTGCAAAGGAGAGGAAAAAATATTGAACATCCACGGACCATAACAATTATATAAATCTCTTAGTGGAGTCTAACACTGCTGTTAAAATTGCCACACAAACAAATGACACATGATGTAAACAAACAGGAAATTATACAACCAAAAACGGATTTACAAGTTACCACACATACACACCAAATACCCAACTAAAAAAACATAAATAAAACACCAGGCTCTACATTTAATTGGTCTTTCTTTTATGCACAACTAAAGGTGTTAAAAGGTAAAGGATGTGAACAACTAGAATATGTCAAGCCTGAGTGGAATCATAGTCTGTACAGGTCACACTGGGAGAAAATCTTTGCTTAAAACTTCTTAGTATGGGGTCAAGTGTTTGGATTTTGAGAATATAGAAAATTTTCTTCTGAAAAATCCAGATGATTTATGAGTCAGACTTTTCTTCCTAGAGTTGTTGAATTTCGTGGAAGATTGTGAACTTGATCCACCAAAAGGGACTGAACTTTGAAGATGATCATTGTAACCGTGAAGATTCTCATCCTCAGAATTATGAACAGGAAGTGTTTTGGTACTTGGCGGTGAATCAGAGGCAGGCTTGCTCATTTCAACCGAGCTTTCTAGACAATCATTTTGTCTGCTAAGATCCCTGAGTATTTGGAGCAGGTTCTTAGAGTCCCTTTTGCCCTGAACATTTCCATTCAAAGACATATCAACGAGTGGTGGAATGACACCCTCTTTCATAACCAAGTCACAATACTCAGAACTACAAGAGCACAAAGAAAGCAGCATGGACACAGCAACCGCTTGCTCCTCTCGACTGCCATACTCAAGATGCTCAACAATAGAAGAAACACAACCATCAGCCTTTGCAATTGCTGTTAATCCCTCTTTGGTATTACAGAGATTTTGCAGAATCTTTAAGCAAGATCCAGCAAACTGTTTATCTTTTAGTAGGGAAGACAATTTGAGTAAGCACACTGAGGAAGAAATAAGCAATGCAACCTCCCCAGTTGATGATAACTGGTTGAGGATTTCCACAGCAATTTCTAGCAACTTGGGGTCTTCAGAATCGAGGGTGTCCATGATTGGCCAGGTAACACCCAAGGCTGCAATAGTAGGTTTACAATCATCATAGGAGCAAAAAGCACGGATGATCTTCAAAGCTTCCAAATTTACTTTCGTAGAGTCTAGAAAGCAAGACAACAAAGAACAAGCCTTGTCACTTAATGATGGGACATCAACCCTGCACAACATATTACAAGCTGTCATGACAGTAATCAACAGCAACAACTGAAATTAAAACCTCAAAATCATCCAGTAGATGCCATAGCAGATTCTGTAAAAGAGTAAGTGAAGATCGTAACAAAGCCACAAAGGGTAGGCTACCAAAAAGAACAATATACTACAAACAGTAGGCCAATATAAATATTACCTGCTGTATTGCAGAAAATCCAGAAGAATTTGTACACCCACTTTTTGTGCAATTATGTTGGACGAATCAAATGCATCCTTCAAGAACATCACAAGGGACTCCAGAAATCCATTGGTGAACATCAAACAACAAGTATCCTCATCCTTACTTAAAAGGATTTTCAAATCTTCCAGTGCTTTTAGGTGAACTTCTAGTGGGAGTTGAGAAAGCTCTGATAGAAATTTCATATATAAATCATAGCTGAAGTTGGAAAATGAATGGTATTTTTGATAATCATCACTCCACATAAACAAATGAGCATGATTAACATCAGCTGAGTTCACAATGCCCTTAATGCGAGATGATTCGGATTTCCAGCTAGCATCAGAAGACATAACTGATGTATTATTGTAACCGCTTTGAAAAATATAATCTGCATTTCTGTTATCTAGCACCACACCAGAAATACTGTTAAAGCTGGTGGAACTAGAATTTGGAGTGTCCCAGGAGCGAAATGGCTCAGGATTCTGCTGCAGGTATGGATATTGCAAGGTAATGCCATGTGTTTGACACCACTGGGAAAGGAGAGTTTTGAGGTTAGAATTTGGAGTAATTGTGAGGTTTGGTAACTTAATTTGTGTCTTTGGGCATGTATTGTGGCCCTCACTAAACCACTTCTCTATATGTATCCTTTCAAATGTCTGTCCAGATGCAATGACCACAGGATCATACATGAGTGTAGACGTAATAGGACAAAGAAATTCCTCAGGAGTTAAAGCTGAGCTAGATAAATCAGAGTCACCATCATTTTCAGGAGGAACTTCTTGTTGTATTATTTCTATGGGCATAGAGATCTTTTCAAGAAAATTAACTTCACCTGAAGAATCCCTTTTTCTCAGTGTTTCTGCACTCACTACAGAAACATTTTCATTGTACTCACAAGCCCCAGCCTGGACTTTCTTTCCATATGTCATCAAAAGATGCATGAGATATTTCAAGATCCTCTCTTTCTTTAAGTCAGCACCACTGAATTTGTCAAGTAGTTTTTTGACACATCTTCTCTCTACTAGAAGTGCTTTAGAAGATGTCAGATGCAACTTAGAAATGGCAATTTGGAAGGCCAGAAATTCTGATTTTTCAGTTGCATCATTCTGGCGGAGCAGTGACAATAATGCTTTGCGAGCCTCCTCATCAGAGGAATCAATAACAAACTTGATATCTCTAAGAGAATCAATAGCATCTGAAATCTGCACAAAAATGCAACCGACAATGTATCATCCTAATCAACTTGCAGAAAAATAAGAACAATATGACATTCGGAAGATAACCATTGTATTGGAAACAACTACAGATTGAATTAAACACAGACAATACAGACATAACTTCTAGGACTAGAAATAACCATCCAAGTTAGAAAAAACATAAAGGTAATCTGCCACATGGGCCAGCATGTGGAGGATATATATGGCAACGTCAAGGTTAATAAGGCACCCAAGCAATAAGATGGGGTGCCTAGGCGATGCCAAGGTGCCATTAAAAAATAAAAAATATATATTCTTGATTTTTTACCCTTGCTATTATACATTATTACTAAAAGGCACATGCAATACTACATGTGATTTAAAATAAAATTTGAAAATATAGAATAATAGATTTTGAAATCTAAAAACGAATGGGAGATTAAAAAAGGAAAAGAGAGAGAGAACATGAGTGGAAATAGATTTTGAAATTTAAAAACAAATGGGAGAAAAAAAAAGGAAGAGAGAGAGAACATAGGTAAAAATGAATGGGTTAGTTACTATGCAACTTTTCCTGGATGCAGAAATAGATTAAAGACCACAATATCCTTATCTTTTATCTTTAACAAAACATATATGAGAAAATGTACATGGATAAACATGAGATTTGTAGGACAAATGTCGATTCAATCGATCAGCTATCCTTTTCCCTTAATAAACTAGATTATATGCAATTACACATTGTTTTATTCACTCTAAACTCAATTAAATACTAAATAACATTGAATATATAAAAAATGGCAAGATAACAATAAGATGTACTAAGATTAAGACCATAAAAGCAAAAGTTAACATGCAAATAAGACAAGAGGAAGACGAAGAGGGGAGATATGGAGACACCAGGAAACACAGCCTGAATGGCCAGAATAAACCACTGGTGGGGGAGGAAAAGGCTGACGGAGGGGATGCTTGTTGCTAGAGGAAGACTGGAGGCCACAAGAAGGAGAGAGGATGAGCCACATGCAGTGTGGGGAGGGTTTAAGGGTTGGGAATTGTGAATTCCTGTCCCAGATTTCATCTTATTAAATCCAGATTCCTCCAGATCTGGATCGAGATCCATGTGATCCAACAGGCATCCAGTTGAACCAATACAAAGCTGGTCATTTAAAATGCCCAATAGGTTGATGGCACCTAGGCGGGCGCCTCGGTAACTATGGGTAAGGTTGCTCTATTTTGACATGAAGGTCAAGATTCCAGTCACTGAAACAACCTCTCCATGTGCAAAGATAAAGCCACCCCAAATGAGCTTGTTCACTGAGTTTGGCCTTTTCGCCACATAAGCCAGCAAAAATAGTGGATGATATATGTCTGCCCTCAAGCAACAGTTCTATCTTCCTTCGACAAAATAATATTATGCAGACTATGTCACAATCAAGCAATCAACTGATACTAAATATTGAGCCAATCAATAGTCATCATCACAAATGAATACGTACAACCATAATTTTGGCCATTTATTAATTAATTAATTTGATCAACAAACTTTAGTACAGAAGATAAAATGATTAATAACTGAAAAGTATAGCTGGAGACGTGATATCTACTTCCCTTATACAAAAAAGGGAGTTTAGGCTGATTTTGGTTTTCCCAAAATGCCTTAGAAGTGTCCAACTTCTTATTATACCCATGTAAACTTTTATCCCACCAGATGGTTCTTATTTTAGTGGTCCATATTGGCTTTTAGCACTATTATTGAGAGGAAAGCTTGGAGGAGGAGCTTCAATCACAAAGGATGAGTTTGCCTCTTCATGAGAACAAATTGTCTAGATCTGATGGAAGTGGTGATATCTTGTGGCTCAAAGATGGCAGTCAAAGAGGTAGTGACCAAACAAGATGGGTGGCAACAAGGCCATATGTTCCCAAGCTTGCTACTGTTTGGCGATGGAGACAGGTCTATTGGGAAAAGAGAACATGCTTGTTGTTTCACAGATAGGCTGGTGTAGTTGTGATGATTATGTATCCTATGACAATGGCAATGAACTTAATATAATGATGTTGGAAACAGAAGATGATGACATCAATGATGGAAAGATGATAATGACATGGAGAAGGAAAAAAATACATATAAAAATAGGAATAAAGGTGAGTTCCTCCTCATTGAAAGGAAGATAGGGAGAGGAAATGCTCTTGATAAAATCTTAGGATATATTTGGTAAAAATTTTGGGTGTATAAAATTAGTTAGAATCAAGATTCTAGCACAAAATTCGAATAAGTTTAGAATCTTGATTTTTCTTGTATTTTAGTTGTGAAATAAAGCGAAAAATAGAATAGGAATCTATCATCTGAGGTTATATATTACATATTTATAGAGTAGGATAAATGGATACCAATTATCCTAAGAGACAGACTATATAATCTTCTAACACTATTTAACTCTTAACACTCTCCTTAAAGTTGGAGCATATATATTGATCATACCCAGTTTAGTACAAAGAGACTCATATGGTCCTACATTCAATCCTTTAGTGAAGATATATACAAACTGATCAGAGAACTTCCTATTTGGAGTAAAGATTATCCCTTGCATCACTATATCTCGAATGTAATGATAATCTACCTCAATATGCTTGGTGCGTTCATGGAAAACTGAATTATTAGCAATATGAATAGTCGCCTGATTATCACAATATATTTTCATAGGCACATCAATAGAGAAACTTAACTCTATTAGAAAGGAGCAGAACCACATCATTTCACGAGTAGAACCACATCATTTCACAAGCAGTCTATGCCATAGATTGATATTCAACATCAGCACTAGATTTAGAAACAACATTCAACTTCTTACTACGCCATGTAACAAGATTTCCTTCGACATATGTGCAGTATCCAAAAGGAAACTTTCGATCTCTCGTATCTCCTACATAACTTGTCATGCCCCAAATTTTTCCACAATAATTTAAACAAATTAAATTACGAGAAAACTAAAGCTAAACAGTAAAATATCAAACCACCAGGAACCTGTGTGAGCGGCTAGCAGACTCCAGACTATATGCACTACGCTAAACCAATCGCATGCCTGCACCTGCGAACAAAACCACCAGGAAAACGCATGAGTGACCAAAGT
>JAMKQA010040391.1:0-13122 GCA_024699735.1 Posidonia australis
TACATATATATATATATTAGCGGGTCCACGGGTCTGGGTTTTTTTAGACCCAGACCCGACCCAATAAGTGAGCGGGTCTAACGGGTCCGGGTCTACGGGTCCACGGGTCTGAAAATCAAGACCCAGACCCAGCGGGTCCAGACCCACGAGTTTGGGTCTAGACCCGACCCATTGCCACCCCTACCCGAGAGTCAGCCACTGCGCGGAAGCCCTAGCCACTGCACTCCGGAACCAGCAACCGCAGCCCGAGCCTACAAGTCCGCCGCCGCCAGCCGCGCAGAATGGGGCCTGCAGCTCCAGGTCCGGCGAGGACCCCCCACCGCTGATCACCTGCAACGAAGAGCAGGGCATACACAAGCAAAAAAAAAGGGGGGAGAGGATCGGAACTTACCCTCGTCGGCGAACCGCGGTCCAGCCAATCCCGCAGCGTTTGGTCCATGCCGCCGCCAACCGAGACGCCGCCACAACCACCCCGCACCACGCCGATGCGCCTCCCGCGCGCACCAGCAGCCCCTTCGGCGCGCCACCACTGCGAGTGAGAAGAAGGAGGCGGGTTTTTGTTGGGTTTACAGAAAAAGAGGAGGAAGAAGACGCAGGCTTGTTTCGTGAAGAGAAAAAGAAAATGAAGAAGAGGAGGAGGCGGTTCGTTTTATTGGAGAAAGAAAAATAAATGAAAGTTTATGCATGATTGCTTTGAGTATATGAAACCAAACAGCAAGAAGCATGCATAGTAGCATCAATCCTTTGCATTGCCATGCAGTCCCAAGCAGCAAAGAAGAAAAATTTGGCAGTTATGGCAGTTGGCCAGTGGGGCCCGTACGAGAAACAAGTCAAAGTGCAAAAATGCAAAATGACTGAGACAATTGCGTTCCAGTCCTCATCATCTCACAGCTCAAACATCAAGTGCAGAATATGCAGTATCCAGCAATATGGCGGTTAAATGCACCGTGTGGGTAATTTGCAGAAAACCCCCTGCATTTTGAAAAATTGCAAATCAGTCCCAGAAGGGCGCAGAAAGTTTGTTTTAGAGCAGATATCTGTCAACATACAGCAGAAGCTCAAATGTCAGTGCGCAGTCGCAACATACGGCAGTTAAATGCACCGTGTGGCTAATTTACAGAAAACCCCCTACATTTTGAAAAATTGCAAATCAGTCCAAAGAGGACGCAGAAAGTTTGTTTCAGAGCAGACATTTGTCAATAGGCAGCAGAATCTCAAATGTCACCGCACAGTCGCAGCACAACAACCAAAAAAGCAGTTTGGTTGGGTAATTTGCAGTAAAACCCAAAAGTTATAGATATTTGCACACAGGAATCACAGATTTGAGCATGCATCTCGACAAGAGTGCCAGCCTCCGCACCGCAACCTCAACACTCGGCATATTGCAGTCCCTTCCAGGGGAATAATCCTGGAGTTATCGCCTTGCTTTCCGGGATCTCATCCTGAGCGGATAAGACCCTTCTGCCCCTTTGGATTTCCGCGGGCGCGGAATCCAGCTTGCATGACTTTGACCGGGCGGTCATTGTCCTCTGCCCCTTTGGATTTCCACGGGCACAGAATCTAGCTTGCTTGACTTTGACAATGCGGTCATTGTCCTTTGCCCCTTTGGATTTTCGTGGGCACGGAATCCAGCTTGCTTGACTTCGACCGGGCGGTCATTATCCTTTGCCCCTTTGGATTTCCGCAGGCGCGGAATCCAGCTTGCTTGACTTTGACCAGGCGGTCATTATCCTCTGCCCCTTTGGATTTCCGCGAGCGCGGAATCCAACTTGCTTGACTTTGACCGGGCGGTCATTGTCCTTTGCCCCTTTGGATTTCCGCAGGCACAGAATCCAGCTTGCTTGACTTTGACCCGACGGTCATTGTCCTTTGCCCCTTTGGATTTCCACAAGCGCAGAATCCAGCTTGCTTGACTTTGACCAGGCGGTCATTGTCCTTTGCCCCTCTGGATTTCCGCGGGCGCGGAATCCAGCTTGCTTGACTTTGACCGAGCGGTCATTTTCCTTGGCCCTTTGGATTTCTGCGGGCGCGGAATCCAGCTTGCTTGATCTTGACCGGGCGGTCAGGATCGTGTGCCCCCTTTGGATTTTCGCGGGCGCGAAATCCAGCTCCTTGGCTTTGACCGGGCGGTCAAATGTCCTTTGCCTTTCCTAGGCTTTAACCGGGCAGTTAAAGTCCTTGGTCTCTCGGATTTCCTAGGGCAGGAAATCCCGTGGCTCGACCTTTTGACCCGATGGTCAAGGTCCTAGCCCCTTTCTCGGATTTCCTATAGCCCCTTTCTCGGATTTCCTGGGGTAGGAAATCCCACGGCTCGAACTTTTGACCCGATGGTCAAGGTCCTAGCCCCTTTCTAGGATTTCCTGGGGCAGGAAATCCCGTGGCTCGACCTTTTGACCGGATGGTCAAGGTCTTAGCCCTTTTCTCGGATTTCCCTGGGCAGGAAGTCCAGTTGTTCGACCCTCTAACCGGGCGGTCAAGGTCCTTTTTCTAGATTTTTGTGGGCACGGAATCTAGTTGTTTGGTCTCTAACCGGGCGGTCAGGGACCGCTTTTTTCTTTTCTCTCCTAGATTTCCCGCGGGCGCAGAATCTAGTTGTTGGACCTTCTGGCCGGGCGGTCAGGGTCCTTTTGTTTTTCCTTTTTGAGTTTTCGCGGGCGTGAAATCTCTTTGTTCTCCCTTGGTCCGCGCAGACCAAGCCTTGCTTGGCTTGACAAATTATCCCTTTGACAAATCCACACGAAATGATAGGTTAACGAAACAGGACACAATAAAGAAAATCACATGAAATGATGATGTTTTTGGAAATAATGGCCAGAGAAAGCATACCGACATCAAGAGAACTAATAATGCGATCGACCCAAACCATCAGAATCATAAAAAACATCACAGAAATCAAAAAGAGAAAAATTGCAAAGAAGTCCGCACAAAACGACCAAATGGTGACATGTGAAGACAATCACATAAAATGACAGTATTTCTGGAAAGAATGATCTAGAAATCCATACCGATAGCAAAAGGGTCAAAGGTAAGGTCGACCCAAATCGTCGGAATCATGGAAAATGTCATAAAAATAAAAAAGAAAGCGGAAATAATCTGCAATTGGGCTAATGTGGGCCTTCAGGTGAATTTATATATGCCCATAGGCAATGAAATCCAAATCAAATCGAAAAAAACCAAAATATGGACTAAAGGGAACCAAATCAAAAGTCAAGCGAACGAATCTGAAAACGAAATGAGGAAAAATCCACGGAAAAACACATAGGATGCAGGCTTACTCAAAAAGGATGGGATGATGTGCAAGTGTAATGAAAAACTATGCAAAATGCATGAAAGTGTACCTAAATGTGTAAAGGATGCTAAAGAACGATTTAGACAGGAATTAAGCATGACAAAGTGCAAAAATGACATGCATGGGTATGAATTGACAGTATGGGGGCAATTTGGTAATTTCACAAGGCCAAATGTAATAAATGTGTGCATGATGCATGATCTAAGGTATGCAAAAAAAGTATGCAAAACATCAAGAAAATGTTATTTACAAGAAAACTTGATGGAAACAAGGTTTTAAATAAATGAAAATAATGTAAACATGTTAAAGGGCAAGATCAGGGACTAAAATGTAAAATTCACCACAAAAAAAGGGAAAACCTTGATTAAAGTATATTCAATGACTTTTATCTTAACGTGCAGATGCTGGATTAAATGAAAATGTGGTACAAAGATGTGTAAAAATTGCACCTTGGTAATTTCCTGAGAATTCAGGGTCTAATGTGCAAAATTCACACTTAGAGTGCAAATGTGATTAAAACGTGAAGTTAAAGATCAATTTACATTGCAAGCATGATTTTAAAATGAAAACTATATTTAAGTGCAAAACTACCAAATAAAAAGTGAAAAAATGCCAAAAAGGGCAAATAGGGCGTACCTTCGTCGAGGCTCGATCTAGGGGAATATGAATGGGCTGGAAGGAACTAAAGGGCGATGGTTCAAGGCCAAGAAAGAAAGAAAAGAAAAGGGATTACCTAAGTGGGGTCTCTGTCCCCTCCGACGAGCAACGACGACGCTCTCTGGGCGACTGCTCTAGCGATGGTGCTGAGGCTTCTAGGGCTGTAAAAGGCTAGAGGAGGTTGTCCTAAAAGTGGGGAATAGCTGGGTTGGCTCTGGATGTGGGTTCTCTATGGACTCAAATGGGTTGAAGCGCTGGAAGAAGAGAGCTAGGTCTGTCGGCGGTGGGTCCTTTAAACTCTAGTGAAGCCTTCTCTAGCCGTTGATCCTCCTCATCAGTGGTTGGGAGTCGTCCGATGCTCGCGTGAGCTGGACGAGAGAATAACTCGAGATCACGGGAGTCAAGAGATCTGCACCAGAGATCAAGGGATTCTGCCGAAAAACTCAGGGGGATCGTCGGAGATTGTGGGCTAGCTGCCGACGATGGGTGTCGTCGGAATTTTTTTTTTCTTTCCTAAGTTTGTGATTGAGGGGTGAAATGGGCGCAGTGGGCTGAATTTGGGCTTGGCAATTGAACTTCTATTTTAGGGTTTTTTAGGTTTCTTTTAAGGGGTTTTTGGTTTTAGATTTAGGTTTTTTGATTTTAATTAAATTTTTGATTTTATGGTTTAATTAATTGATTTTAATTAGGGTTTTTTATTTTAATTAGGATTTAGAGTTTTATTGCTTTAATTTGACTAGGATTTTCTGGATTTTATTATTTTGGGATTTTTTATGATTTTAATTAGGATTTAGGATTTTATTGTTTCAAGTTTAATTAGGTGGTTTTAATTAGAGTTTTTGGTATGTAATTAGGGTTTCAAGTTTCAGTAAGTTTAGTCAAGTGATTAGGGTTTTGGATTTTAATTAGGTTTTGAGTTTAATTAAGTGATTTTAAATTAGGGTTTTTTGGATTTTAATTAGGGTTTTGAGTTTAATCAAGTGACTTTAAATTAGGGTTTTTTGGATTTTAGTTAGGGTTTTGAGTTTAATTAATTGATTGTAAATTAGGGTTTTCACTTAATTAAATTTGGATTTTACATGGCTTAAGTGGATTTTATTTGATTTTGATTTTAGTTAGGGTTTTCACTTAATTAAATTTGGATTTTAAGTGGA
Organism: Posidonia australis; assembly: GCA_024699735.1. NCBI lineage: Eukaryota > Viridiplantae > Streptophyta > Magnoliopsida > Alismatales > Posidoniaceae > Posidonia > Posidonia australis. The sequence continues at coordinate 5,101 of JAMKQA010040391.1, forward strand.
TTTTATTTGATTAATTGAGATTTTCAATATTTAAGTAGATTTTATGTGGTTTAGGTTTGGATTAAAAGTTTTTACTTAATTAATTCAGGTTTTCTAATGATTTAAGTGAGCCTTGTGTGGTTTTGATTTTTAATTATGAGTTTTGCTTAGATTAGGTCAAAGTGGGCTTATGTGGGCCTAAATGGGCTTGTGTGGGCCTGAATGGGTTTGTGGGTTTAGGTTTGAGAGTTAGGGTTTTGGTGATCGCAACCAAAATATCTTTCCAGAGGAGTCTACTGTCAAATGATTGCAAAATCAAGGTATCTTCTGATGCCCCTCCCTAAGCGAGATCGAGGGAATCGAGACCGATGCTCAGGATTGACAAGATACCCCGCCTGAGTCTGCGGGAGAGTGATACTTGCTATGGAGCTGTAGATCACTTATTCGGTGGATGCACCAAAAATCATGACTCATGGCACATGCATGATGCTGATGCAAAGGATGACCCTAATGCCGAGTGATGCATGAGGATGATGCTGATGATGAGTGGACCAACCCGTAAAGGGGAGCTCGAGGGATTTCCCGACTCATGCCAAGGGATGCCCAGACAAGACTGTGGGGCACGTCGCACGACAGAGGGGGCTTAGCAAATGACAGACCTTTCAGCCCGAAAGGATGCATGGCAAGATATCTCACTTGCCGACCGAGGGTAGACTGATGACGAATGTCAACAGAATAGTTTCAAGTAACAGCCCGCTCCTGACAATGTGACGGTTGTCAACAGGATAGTTTGGGGTATCAACCCTATGATGATTTGAAGGACTCGTTGTCGGATAGTTAGGGTTATCAGCCTCGATAATAAGTTGACGGACTCATTGCCGGATAGTTAGGGTTATCAGCCCGCTCTTGACAATGTGATGGTTGTCAACCAGATAGTTTGGGGTATCAGCTCGATGATGAGTTGACGGACATATTGCCGGATAGTTAGGGTTATCAGCCCGTTCCAGACAATGTGACGGTTGTCAACCGGATAGTTTGGGGTATCGGCTCGATGATGAGTTGACGGACTCATTGCCGGATTGTTATGGTTATCAACGCACTCCTGACAATGTGACTGTTGTCAACATGATAGTTTGGAGTATCGGCCCAATGATGAGTTGACAAACTCGTTGCGACCATCTGAAGCGAATCTAGGATGGGATCATCTAGACCTTGCCCGAGGCCTAGAAGAAGATGGAAATGGCACCGAGATTCGTCCGTCCGGAGCGAATCTAGGATGGGATCACCTAGACCTCGCCTGAGGCCTAGAAGAAGATGGAAATGAGACTCAGATCTCCTCCGGACTTAGAGGAGTCACGAGGAAAAAGGATAAATGCTGGTCCTAAGACTCAAAGAACCAACGATTCAGACCTCCTCTAGACTTAATGGAGTCACGAGGGAAAAGGATAATGGCTGGTCCTAGGACTCAAGGAACCAGTGACTTGGATCTCCTCCAAACTTAGAGGAATCACAAGGGAAAAGGATAAAGGCTGGTTTTAGGACTTAAGGAACCAGCGACTCTGATCTCTGCGAGTCTTAGAGGAGTTGCGAGGAAAAGGATCAATGCTGGTCCTAGGACTCAAGGAACCAGCGACTCGGATCTCCTCCTAACTTAGAGGAGTCACGAGGAAAAAGGATAAATGCTGGTCCTAGGACTCAAGGAAACAGTGACTCAGATCTCCTTTGGACTTAGAGGAGTCGTGAGGAAAAGGATAAAGGCTGGTCCTAGGACTCAAGGAACTAGCGACTCGGATCTCCTCTAGACTTAAAGGAGTCACTAGGAAAAGAATAAAGGCTGGTCCTAGGTCTCATGGAACCAGCGACTCGGATTGTTTCTAGGCTCAGCGGAGTCACAAGAAAAGGATAAAGGCTGGTTCTAGGACTCAAGGAACCAGTGACTTGGATCTCCTCTAGGCTTAGAGGAGTCGCAAGAAAAGGATAAAGGCTGGTCCTAGGACTCAAGGAACCAGTGACTCGGATCTCCTCTAGACTCAGAGGAGTCATGAGATAAAAGGATAAATGTTGGTCCTAGGACTCAAGGAACCAGCGATTTGGATCTCCTCCAGACTTAGAAGAGTCGCGAGAGAAAAGAATAAATGTTGGTCCTAGGACTCAAGGAACCAACGACTTAGATCTCCTTCGAACTTAGAGGAGTTACGAGGGAAAAGAATAAATGCTGGTCCTAGGACTCAAGGAACCAGCGACTTGGATCTCCTTTGAACTTAGAGGAGTTGGGAAGAAAAGGATAAAGGCTAGTCCTAGGACTCAAAGAACTAACGACTCGAATCTCCTATGGACTTACAAGAGTCACAAGAAAAGGATAAAGGTTGGTCCTAGGACTTAAGGAACCAACGATTCGGATCTCCTTTGGGCTGGGAGGAGTCACGCGGAAAAAGGATAAATGTTATTTGCAACTTGCTTGCTAGCTAGGAGGTTTGTTTTGTTTGTAGCTTGCTTGTTTCATTGTGTCACTGCCTTGCTTGTCCATTTGACATTATCGATGTTGAGGGACGATGATGGTTGATTCAAGTAAATCGTTGCTCACATTCCGCACCGATACAAGGGGCTTGACATGATAAAGATTTCACGAGAGCATTGTTTCCTCCTCGAATAAGTGGACTTACTGGATGATTTCTGACAACTCTCTAAGCTCACTGTTGTGTTACTGACTGACTTCTAGGGAGTTTGACTGTGGCACTGGCTTATAGACTTTGTTCTTACTTGCTGATTAGGGGAGTACTGATATTCTGACTTTGCTCTAATCTCAGAGGGATATGGTTCTTGTTATCCTCGTTCTTGGGCTCAAGCTATGGAGCAGTCAACATGTTTTGGACAAACACACTGTCCCACGAAGGGTCAACCAAAAGGGCAACTAACATGCCCCTAGTTGACGTGGAAGGTTATCACCATAAAGGCAGCTAACATGCCCCTGGTATACGGTATCCTCTACCAGATCTTAGGCCAAAGAGCAACTGACATGCCCCTGGTTTAGGACCCAGCAAGTCCTTACAAAGTGGACAAACAATAATGCATGCAGGAATGATAGTGTCTTGTTGTGTCACCCTCAGGATTTGGAATGCTAATGATGCCTTCTATGAGAAGAGAAGAAGACCTCAATTCACAAGACACTACCTGAACTTCTAAGCTGTTGTTGGCTTTCCAAAATGGATGATTTAGTAGGTTAGGCTCTGTGTCAAACTCTTGGACACTTAAACCTACTTTTTTGACTTTTGACTCATTTCGTTTCTCCCTCTTAGGCTTGTAGGTAAGCTCTAACCCTTGCTTGGGGGTAATGGGCATCTGAATTTGGATGAGGCTGCTGTACTTATGTGCGAGGGGTGGCTAGTCCCTTTGGTCATTTGGATTTTTTGGATACTTGCTTCGACTCCTCCCCAAGGTAAGTGATAGGGGTAGAGTTGGCCTACTTGCCTTTCTCTTTTAGGGTTGGCTTATGTCTTCGACTTCTGTCTCCATATTTCTTTTGTGCCCTTATGGATATGTTTATTTTTCTTTCGGCTCACACTCATGCTCGCTCCTAACATTTTATCTCCCTCTAGAGATGTAAGTCCCTATGGGAGTTTGGACATTTCGCCTAACCATGATCGGGTGATGGCTCCCTCGCTCGCTAGAGTGTCTAGGTAGTATCAACTGAAGAGGTATAGATCCTTTTCAAGCAGGCTAGCTATTCCAATTTTTGTCATCGGGATATGATGTTGATGCATAAATGCATGCAGTTATTGATGTGCTTAAGTTATTGATGTGCACGAAAGCAAAAGAGCAAATGTTGTGGATTAGATGTGCATAGATTGCCTTTTATTTTAAAAGTATGTATGCATGATGGAGTGGTGGATGATGCGCAATGTATGAAAGGATACTTTGCAAGGCGAGAATACATGCCTTCCGCTCATTGGTAGTACTTCTTCAGATAACATGTGTTGACTGGCTCGGATAGCTCGACATTGTCCATGTCTTTGAGGATTACTGCACCTCCGGAATAGACTTGCTTGATGATATAGGGGCCATGCCAATTAGGTCGGAATTTGCCTCAACCATCGGGGACATGTATGTCCCGTAAAACAAGATCACCTGATGTGAATTTAGCCCCTCTGGATCATTGTTTTGAGGTTGGAATTCAAGTGTTTCACTATTTTCATCCATGTCGTCTTCCTCTTCTTTATAAGCGATGAGCTCTGACAGGATTTCTTCTTTAAAGGTTGGATCGATGACATCGATGGAGAGGATGTGTTCTGACTTCTACCCTTGATGATTCTACATAATGGTCACACTGACATTGGTGTTCTTGTATCTGCGATACGTGACCTCTGGCTCTATGACAGTGGGGCCTGCTAACTGGCTGAGTTGATCTATTTCCTTTGCCACTGATGCTATTGTTTTATTTTTTATGTTTTCTATTTTTTTTTTGGGTTTTTTAAGGTTTTCTACTTTTTTCTTTTAATTTTCTATAGTATGTACAAGGGTGATACTGACTAGCAGTTGTCCTACTGTTGACTGATAGGAATGATGCCGCCTGGCTTTCCTCCTAAGCTTAACTCAGGGTCCCTTCTTTTTGACCCTCACCTTGCTTAAGGTGAGGCTTCGACTGTATGTACCATCTAGACCCACCTCCTAGCTCCAAAGAAATTAACTCAATGGTCTAGTGGATTCCGGTTGTGACTCGGCCAAGACCATAATGGATGAGTAGTCCGGTTGCCGATGGAGGGCTACTGGCTCTGATCCTGACACCTTAGCTTTTCCTTTTCTCAACCTTTGATGCTCGGCTACGTCCTCGGCCCATACTGACAACTACTCTTGAAACAAAAGCTCTAAATTGCTGACCTGATCACTCAACTGAATTGCCCTACCAACTGTCTCATCCTCTTTCGTGGTGCAATCAGAACACTGGGTCGCACTCTGCTCTGCCACTAACTCATCTGGACTGTAAGACTGATGTAAGTAATGTCCAAGGCTAGCGAACTACTCTGACTGATCGGTTGGTGTAACTGCAGATAGGACTATCACCGTAGGGCTCATTGTTGAGGTAGTGGCTGATGCTATCAATATGGATGCCAACGGTTGAGGTTGTGGCTGCACACTCTAATGCCGACTCTTCTCTATAGTGGCCTGGCTCTGATTGAGATCAAGTATCCCTACACTGACAAAGTTAGTGAGGTCTGACAAAATAAAAATCTTCTTGTACCTCCTGGCACGCGAATATCCGTCTTTGTGCGGCTGCCACTCGTAGCCCAGTCCCTTGAACTCTCGGCTTTCTCTTGCCTGGATGGGCTCAGAGATTCCTTGGCCGTGTCACCCAAGTGATGTTCCTTTCAAATATCCCCATTTGCAACCCACGTTTTCGATCATCCGAAGGGGATTACCGCGAACGGTCAGGTAACGGACACGCTCGAGAGTTGGAATGTAATTGATAGGCTCAAAACGATTGACCTGGAACATGACATTGGATGGCTTGGGATCAAAATGGATGGTCTGGAGGGAGACAGTAGAGACTAACTCAACCTTTTCTTTGTCAAGATCTTCCGCCATGACAACAACTACGTTGTTGCCCCAACGGAACTTAACCATACAATGGAGGGTCTAGGGGATCACCTAATGCTTATGCAACCAAAGGCGCCCAAGCAAGAGATTGAAAGAAGGCTCCAGATCCACAATATAGAATTCGACATCGAAGACTATAGGCCCTATAGTGAGAGGAATAACCAGCATCCTTAGCATGTCGTGATGCGTGTTATCGAAAGCCGTCATTCCCTTTATAGTTGGTATAATATCCTCGACTTTGAATCCGTTTTTTATTTGTTATGCGTAAAGGGCAGACATTTAGGCCTACACCGTTATCAACCAACATGAGGAGAATTCGGAAGCTTTGATATTGCGCTATAATGAACAGGGGCTAGTTGTGGTTGACTCTTGCTGGACGTAATTCCTCGCTGGAGAAAGAAATGACGTGAGGCTCTGCGATCATACCCATTATATCTTCAAGAGCAGACGGTTCTATGGTAGGGGAGACGTGAGCAACCTGAAAGACCCTGACGAAGGCCTCTCGATGTTCAAAAGAAGTATGGATGAGATCTCAAATAGAGATGTCAACCATGACCTTCTTCAGTTGAGATGTGATGTCAGTAGAGGACTGCTCCTGCCTAGTCGAGGTGGTAGGAGCTGAACAAAGGGCTGTCCTGGAAGGTTGAGCAACTGGCTGATGAAAGGAAGACGCTGAATGATCAAGTTGCGCCGCTGGCGCTGGCGACCTGTACACCCTCCCTGACTTGGTGACTTCTACGCACATCTCTGTGGCATAATCATAGGGTACACGGTGAGTGTCCCTTGTCAGGTGGACGACAAGAGGGATACGTGCTGCCAGTTCCAGCAAGGCCGACATCGGGCTGATTGAAAGATGGTCCAGCTAGAGAGGATGTTGAATAGGATGCTAAATAGGATGCTAGACAGGATGAATAGGCATGGGTCGGGCAATTAGGCAAATGGGCGCCTCAGAGTGCACGGTCGACGGTGAGGCGGTACGCTCCACCCTTGCTATCAGTCGTATCATGTGGACTGCTGACTCAGAACCGACACGACTCAAACGATACAAATGGGTAGAGAAAGGCTCGTCAACAGTATAGATTAGATCAGAGGGGTCCACTAAAGATGTCGTAGACCCAGAAATAGAAAGGAAATGGATTCCTGAGGCCCTAGCACCTGCCGAGTTGTTATGTGCAGGCATGGGCTGGTTGACAATGTTCGAATAGGCTGGTAGTGCTTGTGCCCGTGGAGGTGGTGGTACTGGTGTGGTGTGTGCCTCTTGGTGTCAATGACAATGACCTTGCAGTCAGTCAAGTCCTTAATGGCATTCTGAAGAGCCATGCAATTATCCGTCGAATGACCCACGCAGCAATGGAAATTGCAGTGGAGGTTCGTGTTGTACCACGCCAAAAGAGGGTTCGACAGAGGGACGGGCCTCCGGAAGGTTCAGGAGTGACATCACCTTGAGGAGGATAGCACTCAATGGCTCAACAAGTGGGGTGTACTGTCGTGCAGCGCGTAGAGGTTGTCTTTACCCTGGGTAGGATCCTTGCCGAACTGGTGCCCCGGGATACACTGGCTGGGCAGTGGTGGTGATCTGTGGCGTGTGTGGTGCCTTAGGTGTAGGTGCATAGACTAATTGATTCGAGCTTGGTTGGTTCACCACATTGACGGGCATGCTGAGCGACCCTACATATGCGACGGCAGACTTGGGAGGATCCCACCTCTTAGGGTAACTGGTGACAACGTCGTTACGAGTACAGCTGCTCGCATGGTGATCCAGAGATGTGCCTTGTTTGGTAAAAGTAGCAAGTGCAGAAAAGCTACCACTGCGAAGGGAGCTCTCTACACGCGCGCCTACCCAAATCAAAGATGGAAAGCTAGTGACAAGCTGAATGCTCAACAAAGTCCCAACATCTGGTTGCGCGCCTCGAATGATAATTTCGATAGATTCCTCGTCGGAGGGTTTATCTCTCACTTGCGACGCAAGGGCACGCCAGCAGCTGACGTACTCCTCAAACGGCTTGTGAGATTTTTGTCTTGTGGCGACAAGGTCCTCCCTCACCAAGTCTAGATTGATGGCATATTGGTCCATGAACGCCTGTGAAAGGTCATTCTAAGTCTTGATCGAGCCCATGTCAAGCGACGTGAACCACTTGAGGACCAGACCAGTGAGACTCTTCTGGAAAAGGCGGATCAACAGCCTCTCGTTAGTTGGGAGTTGAGCGAGATCTCCGTAATATGCCCTAAGGTGTGTGTAGACACCTTGATTTTGAAGTCACTTGGCAGCAGGCTACTCTGGTTGATGCTCTGGTTGCAACCACCAAAATCCTAGCCCACTTAGGCCCGCACAAGCCCATTAAGCCCATTAGACCCACATTGGCCCACTCTGACCCAATTAGACTTAAAACTAAACAAATTAAATTAAATCCACTGGAAAGCTAATTAATCAAACAAATAAAACCCTAATCA
>JAMKQA010040392.1:0-16958 GCA_024699735.1 Posidonia australis
ACACAAGGCCCCACTGGGCTCAAAACCAAATCACAAACACTAGCTGGCAACTGGTTAAAACATCATCATTCTTTTCAGGATTCTAGGACCATTTCACAGTCCAATCCTGACCACAAACATTACTCTTTCATTATTCATTTCCGCTTTCATTAATATTGTTACCTTTATCAGGGGTAACCAGGCACACAAGCAGTAGATGAGGACATCCTTCCCCAACCTCCCTGCACTGCCGCGATGAGATTCCCCATGCAGGATATCATCGCCCCAGCCAACAGGCCTCACATTTTCTTGTTCCTCACTGGAGCACGGAGATACGTCTCTAGAAACGCCCTAGTCGGTGACCCGAACAACTAGGTCCAATGACCCAGGCTTAGCCTACACCGCTACGAGCTCGATGACCCGAACAACTAGGTACAACTACCCAGGCTCAGCCTACACTGGCGGTGACCCGAACAATTAGGCTCAAAGGCCCAGGCTCAGCCTACACCATCTTCTAGCTTGTGAATCACATCTCTTTCATAACACATTATTAGTGTTCTAAAACTCTTTTCCAGTTTTCAAAACCATTTTCCATTTCATTTATTCTATTGCAGGACTCTATTCTTTACAACACACGACCCTCCACTGGGGTCCCAACTCAGGCCATCAAAGCCACAACAAAACCACAAATTGGGTCTCAAGCCCAACAACCACACAAAACCATCTTTTAAATCATTTATAGGGTCAAAACCCAAAAACCACGCCCAAATCCATTATTTGGGGCACCAAACGCCTCCATGTCATTACATGAGGCAAAACACCAAGCACATACCTCAATCATACCAAAACAACCATTTAAATCATTAAAAGATTTAACAACACAGGGCAAAAATCGGCATACCAATTCTCCAAAACGGTATGCCGTTTTTCCCTGATTCGGCATACCGTTTCCCAAACGGTATGCCGAATCTCTATCAGATTTTTCAGACAGAGAAAAATGATCGACCGAAATCCACCGGTCGTCCAAGGCCAAAACTCTGGTCTGCCGCTGAGAGCAAAAACGGTATGCTGTTTTCAAAACGGCATGCCGTTTTCTGCTGTTGCAGAAAGCTCCACAGCCACTGTCCTCCTTTTCTCCCCCAAGTGGGAGTAAGGATCGGATCCCCCAAACAAAATCCATAAAATCTCAATAAAACATGGGGTGTAAACCCTCGAGTCTACTTCAAAACCCCTCAAACCAATCAAGATTTCATCAACCACACAGGGAGATATAAATATGCAAAGGAATCATGCTCAAAAATAAACCTTAAACATGTAAGGCTAAAAACTTCACAAAACTCCCAAAATCCACGCAAACTAGCATGATACTTACACAAATACATCAAAGAACTCATTCCCAATCATATCCTAATTTTTCTACAATTTTCATGCATTTATTACGATTTTCATGCCTTTAAATAATCTGTTAACCATAAACAGAAAGGAAGAAGGAGAAGGGGTCGCGTACCTCCTCAAGCCACTAGCGACCCTTACCACACTCCGGCAAGCCTCCTCAAGCTCTGGCGAGGCTCTCCTGCCGGCGAATCACTTGGACAGCCACCACCTCCTCCCACGGTTGCGGGCGCATGGTTCTTCCTCTCCCCCTTTCTCCTCGCGTCACAGCTCACCACCGGTCGTTCGCCTCTGCCCTTCTTATCCCTACTTCCTCCCGCGTCCCGCCAACCGCCCATCGTGTCGGAGATGACACGGAGGCACAGGCCGTTGGGTGGTGGTGGCACGGGCTGGTGGAGGGTAATGGGGTAGGAGATGTGAGTGGGAGATGAAAGAAAAAGAAAGAAAAGGAAAAGAACGGTCACGTAAATCGAGACGACTGTGCATCCTCAAACCAGACCCCACATGGGTCCCAAAACACAAGCAGATGCACAGAAATCCAGCCACAACCACACACAGCCAAGAAACAACAGATTATCCAATAATAAACCATTAAACACAATATTACAAATAATACATGGTTTATTATAAAAATGGATAATCAGGCCTTGATGTTACAGAAGGGGTTAGGCACCACCATGCGCCCGAGAAACTCGGTCTTTCTAGGTTTCCTACTTGCTAAATGGTCCATTGGATGTGTGCTTGTCTATTCTAAATGCTCATGCTAAAGATGACTAGAAAACATGCCAAATCAAAGAGAAGAAACAAAAAATATATGGGAAAAAATTAATCTGAGGGGAAAATGTAGGCACTGAGAATGCCACCTTACTGTACGCCCATGGGTGATGAGGAAAATCGCGAAAATCGAGAAATTCTCTGAAAGTGTCTCGCAAATCAGCGGAAATTTGAATAAATCCGAGAAAATCAATTTAGGAAAAATAATCCTCATTCAGGACAATGTTGGCTTTGTTAAGCCTGTTAATGTACACCCTCTGGTGATGGAAATCTAAATCAAATAAAGAAACACAAAAATAGGAAGAAATCTAGGAAACGATGAGAAAACCAAGCTTGGGATGAGCTAGGAATGCGTTCACAATGTAAGGAACAAAATGCGAGAAAATTTGCATGAAAAGGTGTGACAAAATTTGCAAAATGCATGTAAGAGTGTAAAAGTGAAAATTCCAAGGCATTCGTGCAAAAAAACCCAAATTCTGAATGAAAATTGAAGTACTGAAGCTAAATCATCAAAAATACATAGAAAAACACATTTCATGTAATTTTGAGGAAATCTGGGGTCAAATGTGCAAAACTGTGCATTTTTGGTCAAAATGAAGATTCCTAGGGGACAAAATGCAATTTTGCCACCAAAACATGCATTTAATGTAATTCTATGGAAATTCAGGGTAAAATATGCAAGGAAAAAGGCCATGTTTGAAAATAGAAAGTTTCAGGGCAATTCAGTAATTTTACCCTAGAAAACATGCATTCAGTGTGAAATCTGTAAAGTTCAGGCACTAAAATACAATTTAACCAGAGAAACGTGCATTCAAAAGAGTTTCAGAAAAGTTCAGGGTTCTTTATGTAAAAAGTTGGATTAAAATGCATGAAAAGAAACTCTAGGGGTTTTTATCAAACTTTTAAGCCTGGAAAATATTATTTGGAAAACTTAGGGGGCACATTGCAATATTTTCAATTAAAACTTTATTCAAATGATTTAAAAATAATGCAAGGGCCTAATTGTAAGAAAAAAGGACCTACTTGCAACGAAAAAGGACCTATCCGAAAGATAACAAAAGTTACAGAAGTTTTATTAAAAGAAAATTATTTTTTATATTTTAAAGAAGAAAAAGTAACGGTAGTTGCCGGCGACAGAGCACCGCCGAAGAAGCTTCCAGATGCCATCCCATGGCTTGATCGAAGATAAGACCCCTTGGGAAGCAAGAAGAGAAGGAGGAGAAGAGATCCAACGGTTTGGATCAGGGATTCAACGGCGGGAGTGGGCCTCCAACCTCCCTCGTCGTCGGAACACTCTGGCGACAGCATCAGAGAAGAAAGGGGCTACTAGAGGTCATGGTGCGGCATCTCTGGGTTCCAAGAGGCATTGGAGAGCAGCAAGGTTCATTTCCCTTCCTTCAGAGGTCAAAATGGATGGAGATCGTGCAAGGTGGGATTCGCCTGCCATCGCTGTCATCTTCTCCAGTGAGCGAGGTCACCAGGGTGATCGAAGGCTTGAATCGCGATCCTAGAACATCTGGAGTGTTGGTGGAGCGGAAAGGGGCTATATATAGGCTTGGCTGGTTGTTATGGCTAGAGTGGAAGGTGGTTATGGTGGTTAAGAAGTTGTGGGAAGTGGTTATGTTTTTTTGGAGAGAAGTGGGAAGTAGTTATGTTTGTTGGAGAGAGGTGGGAAGTAGTTATGCTTGTTGGAGAGAAATGGGAAGTAGTTATGTTTGTTTGGGTTGTCACGTGAGTTTGTTAGATTAGTTAGGATGTAGTGGAAGTCAATTAGGTTGTTGAGGTTTGACTTTAGGGTTTGGGGTTTGGCTTATAGTTTAAGGTTTGACTTAGAATTTGACCTAGGTTTTATGGTTTGGATTATGGTTTTGAATTTAATTTAGGTCCTAACCTAGGGTTTAACGTTTGGATTAGGGTTTAACCTCGGCTTTAGGGTTTATTAGTATTTTAGGGTTTTGTTTTGTATTTAGGCTTTTTAGAGCCTAGTTAGGGTTTTGTATGGTGCGCCAGTAAGGTCTGCTTGTCTGGTGCGCTAGACAGGTGCGCTAGATTAGTGCACTTGCATTGGTGGTTGTTAGAGTGAGGAGTGGATGTTGGGTTTGGCCTTTTTGCAAGCATATTGGGGTGTCTACAGATGCCCCTCCCTGAGCGAGGTCGGAGGACGAATGGAACAGAGACCAACGCTCAAGGTTGATAGAGACACCCCACCCCTTTTTGCATGGAAGAGGGATCTAGAGAAGGATGATCATCGCTTGGAGTTGATGAAGATGCCCTATCTGAGGCTGCAAGAAAGAATTAGTTAATGGCAACCAGCTATCAGTCGGTGGACGCACTAGAGGTCCTGTCGCCATAGCTGAAGCCAATCATCAGAGAAACCTAAACTAATGACAAATACCGACCAGTTGACGACCAATCAGCTCCTAAAAGACATGACTAGTTATCACACTTGTCAGAAAAGCACTGGACAAGAATTACGGTGCTTGCCCACCGAAAACTAACTGGTAACGGAAGTCATCTGGGTAGTTCGGGCTACCAGCCCAAAGGAGGGATGGAACAAGGAGAGTGGGGAATCCATCGGGCATCCCGGGGATTGCTCGAGTAGTTCGGGATTCCAGCCCAAAGGAAGGAGGAATACAATTTGCTTTGATTCCGTCCACTTGGGGTGCAACCAAAGTCAGAAGGGGGCACCGAGGTTCATCCAGATGGATCGAACTGCAGATGGGAGCATCTAGACTTCAGGCGGTAGTCTAGAAAGATGGAAAAGGGAGGTTTTTAATCCGTCCATCAGGATTGGAATTCAAAGGCAAGGGAGGTGGCACCGCGATTCATCCTAACAGACCGAAACACAAGTGGGAGCATCTAGACTCCGAGCGGCAGTCTAGAAAGATGAAATGGGAGGCCTTAAATCCGTCCATCAGGATCGCAATTCAAAGGCAAGGGAGGTGGCATCGAGATTCGTCCTGACGGACTGAACCTCGGATAGGAGCATCTAAACTGCAAGCAGTAGTCTAGAATGATGGAAAAAGGAGGCCTTGAATCCATCCATCAGGATCGAAATTCAAAGGCAAGGGAGGTGGCACTGAGATTCAGCCTCACAGACCGAACCGTGGATGGGAGCATCTAGACTCCAGGCGGTAGTCTATAAAGTTGGAAAAGAAAGGCCTTGAATCTGTCCATCAGGATCGAGATTCAAAGGCAAGGGAGGTGGCACCGAGATTCGTCCTGACGGACCGAACCGCGGATTGGAGTACCTAGACTCCGGGCGGCAGTCTAGAAAGATGGAAAAGGGAGGTCGTGAATCCATCAATCAAGAACGGAATTCAAAGGCAAGGGAGGTGGCACCGAGATTCGTTCTGACAGACCAGACCGCGGATGGGAGTATCTAGACTCCAAGCGGTAGTCTAGAAAGATGGAAAAGGGAGGCCTTGAATCAGTCCATCAAGATCAAAATTCAAAGGCGAAGGATGTGGCACCGAGATTTGTCCTAATGGATCGAACCATGGATGGGAGTATCTAGACTCTGGGCGACAGTCTAGAAAGATGGAAGAGGGAGGCCTTGAATCCATCCATCAGGATTGGAATTCAAAGGCGAGGGAGGTGGCACCAAGATTCGTCCTAACAGAATGAACCGCGAATGGGAGCATCTAGACTCCGGGCGATAGTCTAGAATGATGGAAAAGGGAGGCCTTGAATCCATCCATCAAGATATGAATTCAAAGGCGAATGAGGTTTGGGCCTTCTATTTAGCCAAAAGGATTTGCCAAGGAGATCTTTTTCAAGTATCAGTGCACCCTGGATCGTCGCTGCTATGGGGGATGTCAATTGAAACAGCGTAGTGCCCTGACATAGTTGTCATCTTGTAGGAGCCATTACGTGATGAATGTTACTTCTCTATAAGAAGGTACACTAACCATCATTTGGCAGATAATTTGTACCAAGAATTCTCAAAACAGTCCTTCTTTCCACAAAGAAGCTTACATGCCCTTGGTCGAAGACTCTGGTTGACATTCTGTTGGACAATTGATACGTGACCTTCGATCAAAGAACAGCTGACATGCCCCTGGTCGAAGACTCTGGCTTAGTTACATAGTAAGTTGACATTCAGTTAGATTCTTGATACCAAACCTTTGACCAAAGAACTGCTGACATGCCCCTAGCATTCAGGCGAATGATGCTTAGTGAAAACAGAAGTCAGATTAGGAGATACCAAGGTGAAATGGATGCCTCTAGCAATGAACCAGGCTACCTTGCGGAGTGTTGGGCACCACTCAAGAATGTAAAGACTTGAGGATTAGGCTGCGACTGTAGGCGTACTTTGAATCACTGAAGTGGCCACAGTTGATTTTGGTTGAGGCCAGAAACACACTAGTTCACTGACTAGAGGCATGTATATCCATCCACTGTTTTGAGCTACACTCCAATGGCAGGAAGTAATGTGATACATCATCTGTCTTAGGCTGGCTATTCTTTACTCTGTTACTCATTGTGTCATTGTGCTCTGGCTACGAACATGTACTTGGCTTTGTTACCCTCCGGCATTCCCCAAATAGTGTTTACCACACCTGAACTATTGCGGAGGAATTGTTGTCACATTGCTAATTATGCAGGTCCGTGTAGCTCGTACACTAACTGGTGTCCTCACTGTATATGCACTTTGACTACTGAGGAGATGAAATGTCTTTGGCTAAAAGCACTTGGCAAAAATCCTGTTGAACAAGTCTATATGCAAACAACAAGATTCATCGAAGTAAAATTGTGATGATTATGATTACTGTGTTGGACTATATTATTGTGAGCAATTTAATTATTTAAGAGTGACCTTTTGTTTGATCAAGAAGTACATGCCTTGTGATTTTAGTTGCTTATTCTCTATATTCACTACTTTGCTTATTCAATGAGTTTGTTATTTGGATCATTTGCTTGTTTAGTTCAGCTGTTTGTATGCCCTCAGTTTTGCTAGAAAGTTGTATGCCTATTAAAGGAGGATGAGTCCTTCGACTCAGTTGCCACTACAAAGACACGCAAGTCATCAGGTGGCTCTCGCTTGGTAGTGGTGGCACTTGAACTCACTGTAAGGTAGCGTGATGGACCTGGCTCCATGCCAAACTCTTTAAAGACGTACACCTGCCTTTTCTTTCTGATTACATTGTCTTTTCTTTTACTCCCTCATAGACTTGTGGTTTCACTCTAACCTTGACTTGGCAGTAATAAGCGCCCGATCTATTCTGAAGGCCTTTATTGCAAGAGGGTGGGTCAGTCCCTCGAGGGTGTGATTTTACTGAGCACATACTCCAACTCCTCTCCAAGGTATGGTAAGGGTAGAGCTACAACGCACGCCTCTCACTCTTGGGCTGACTCTTGTCTTCGCCTTCTGTCTTCTCTATTCTTTTATGCCCTTGCTAATGTATGTTTTCTTTTCTGGATCCTTGTAGAGCTTGGACATTTCATCTGGCTTTGATGTTCGGTGGCTCCCTTGCTAACTTGGTTGTCTAAATAATGACAACTGAGGAGGGATAATTCATTCTAACATTGGCAGGCTTTTCCAATTTTCATCATCGGGCAGAATGTTATTGACAAGCTAACTACCCTCTTTTATTGTTCTTGATGTTTTCCTGTTTTGTGTTTTTTCTCTCTCTTTTTTTTATCTTTTGTCCATTTCCTATTTTTTTTGTGTTTTGGTATATGATGATGCAAAATGAGAAAACAAAAGAGAACAAAGAGAAAGGATACAACTCCAGTCCTTGTCGTTGCTGTTTTTTCAATGCCATTGGGGTTCAAAGTAACTCCTAGCAGTGCCACTGGAAACCAGAATCAAGGCAGGCGTAACTGAGGCCATCAAATCGTTATTGAAACTGAGACTGTCCATGTGAACATTGAATCTACTGGTGACATTAGGACTATATCTCTGTTGGAGTTGACATCTACTGTGACGGCTGTCTCCTACTTAATCTAGGGTATTTGCACGTGTTGGGTTAGATCGGTGCATGGCAAACTGGCAAACTTTAGGTTAGGCCCCTGCAAAGGAACAGGAACAGGAGTGGCACACATGAGTGTCGCCGGACAAGACCGAGAAAAGAAAAGAGGACAAACTAGGCAAATAAGGAACAAGAACAAGAGAGGCGTACACATGTGCTGCTAGACAAAAGTAGAGAGAGGACAAGCTAGGAAAAAAAAGAGGCCCAATGGATTCCTCGGGAAAAACTGGGAGAAAGAGGAAAACCCCTGAGATTCTAGTATCCTCAAAGCTTGCAGGCTCAAACACAGTATGGTCGGCTATTCTGGGGTGTGCACGTGTGTGTGTGGGCTGCCTCCTGTGTGTTGACGACAATGTTCCCATTGTCAATCTAACCCTGGACAGCATTTCGAAGAGTAAAACACTTGTTTGTCGAAGGTCCACGAGTGCGACGGAATTGGCAGAACAAGTTAGCCATATACTACCTAGGAAGTGGGTCTGGTGGTGGACGAACCTTCGATAGCTGCAAGAATGGCGCAACTTTAGGAAAGATGTCACTCAACGAATCCCCGAGTGGGGTGAAGCCTCTTTCCTTATGACGAGGCTGCCTCTACCGTTGTTGCTACCCTTGCTGAACTGGCACGAGACAACATGTCGGTTCAACGGTGGTGCGTGGATGTGTAATGTATACTGAACTAGATGTTGGTGAGGATAAGGATAAGGATGCAGGTGCTTTGCCACGTGTGTGAACAACAATAGTCCCACTATTGATCAAAGTTTGTATGACATCCCGCAGAGTGTAGCATTTATCAGTCGAATGACCTGGGCCTCGATGATAATCGCAATATGTGCTTGCGTCGTACCACAGAGGGAGTGGAGTTGGTGGGGGACACAGATCCGGGAGTCTCAGAAGTGACACAACTTGAGGAAAAATAGCGCTCAGTGGCTCACCCAGTGGAGTGTAGTCACTTTCAACGTGACGAGCTCATTTCTTCTTAGGTTGCTATCCTTGTTGAGCCGATGCGACGAGATGCAATAGCTTGACAGTGGGAGTTGTGCGCCTAGTGTGCAGTGACAACCTGCATGTTGGGACTTGCTCATGAGGTTGAGGTGGTTTCTGAGTATGCTGTGCTATGTGTGGTGTTGAGCGCGAGAGCAACAACTGCGACACCGGTACTACTCCGGGTGACGGACTCGAGAAATGTTGTACTCTCGCACAACTAAGGTTTTGATTCCTAGGTGACTGTGATGCATGCTGTGACCAATGCAATTGTGGTATAGGAGGAAGAGATAACGCCCCCATCGCCGAAGCAGTGTGATGCTGAGGCGATGGTATGGGCGATACAGTAGTGGAGTGAGCCTGCAATGCTATAGTGGTCTGCACTGGAACCTCAGAGGTCAAACGAGGAGGACTCTCAAAAGGGTCAAGAGAAATGGCCATGCACTCGAACCCTTGGGCCAAAGCTCTCAAGTATTGAGCCTGTGTGGCCGAAGACCCATCAAAAGATAGGTTAGAGGGCAAGAGCAGAACAGGAATGGCCCCTAAAATAGATGATACCGCAGCTGATTGAACTCCTGAAACAAGAGGGCTCGAGAAATAGGGTGCAGCTAGTAGAACTTCTAGGACCCGTGTGGTAGTCACTGCCATTGAATCAGTGACAGGTCCTAGATCGACTTGTGTTCGCCACTGTCCCGAAAAAGGAGATAAGGATCCTCCATGATTCCCAAATTGGGACGCATAGTGGGAAGAAGAAGTAGTCAAAGTGAGAGGAGGAGGGTTTAAGTGTGGGACTCCCTTTAGAACAATAACTGGAGGCTTGCGGGTCTGTGGGGCCATGGCTTACCACAAGCGAAATAAAGGAGCTGTAGAAAAAGGCAAATGCACGAGCTCTAAGATGAACTACAGCCAAAAGTGACCAGTAGCTTGGAAAAGGCAAGAGAAAACAACCATGGGAGTCCGCCCGCGACGGAGACACCAGAGCTCCTAGCTGAGGACTTCGCAACAAAGTACTTGGGAAACAGGCAAGAGAAACATGTATCAAAAACCTGGACAACGACGCAAAGACAAATGCGAGTTATTAAAGTGGCATGCCATTACACACAATGCAGATGAATGTCCTAAAGTGCACTCTCTCACCATGCATGTCCCATATGGGGTTGACCACAAGGGACGCACTCATGGGTTTGGGTTTTGACTCTTGTCAGAAAAGTAAGGTTCCCATTCTAAATCCTGGCCAAAGTGCTAGCAGTGAATGGGTGGTGCGTTTGTGGCCTCGTCTCTTACAGTAGCATGAAGTTGTACCCTCTACTAGCACCGACACGACCCCAGACAAGGGGGGACAAACTAGCAACACGCCCTATGCCAAAGCTATAGGACAGACTGCTAGGATTGTCCTTCGCGAACTGTGGGTGGACCCAAAGGAGAAGTTGCATGCCCAATATGATCAATCATGTGATATGCTTTTGTGTCTTTTACTTGAGTTTTATTAAACCATATGGATTTGTGAGCATTTGTCACTAGTTATGCCTTATTATTTGTTTGTCTGAGTTTGTGTGTTTTATTTTAACCTGATAGGGAGGCAAACATGTCTCTACTCTCCTTGTCATGGCAAATTCAAATAAAAGGCAAAACACACAATCATGGCATCCAAAAAGTCAAACAAAAAGAAAAAGGCATGAACATGCATGTGCTGGTGTAGTGCTCACAAGTAGGTGAATAAAAGCAAGTATCAACAAAAAAAGCATGAATTAAGTTATGTGCATGTGCGATGGCATAGCAATAGTGTAAAAAGGCACAAAAGACATGTTTAGTCAAATATGTATAAGCAAATGGAACAAGGAAACAAGCATCAAGTATATAGACCAAAGACAAGTAAGGAAACCAGAACGAAAGCTAGAATCTGGTTATCCCCAGCAGAGTCGCCAGTTCCTGTGACCACGCCGATAAAACCCTGCACGGCTCTCCTTTACCGGTGCGTGGAAACAAAGGAGGAGTCCCAATACGGTCACGGCGAAGATGGTGAATCCGGAGAAGAAGACTAGACTAGGAAACACCAAGGAAGGATGGGAAAGGATAAGGAAAGGAGTCGCCAACTAGTCTTTTAATGGAAAGACAAGGAAAACCAAACACGAAAGAAAACCAAGAAGAAAACAAGATGAAGAAAACATGTATTTCTGTGCCTAATGGATATAATGCACAAATCAATGCAGGCCAGAGAAAGGGTAAGGATTCTTGTTACGCATGGGGAAGGAGTTAGGCACCCCCATGCGCCCGAGAAACTCGGTCTTTCTAGGTTTCCTACTTGCTAAATGGTTTATTGGATGTGTGCTTGCCTATTCTGAATGCCCTTGCTAAAGTTGACTAGAAAACATGGCAAATCGTAGAGAAGAAACGAAAAATAAAAGGAAAAAAAATTAATCTGAAGGGCAAATGTAGGCATTAAGAATGCCGCTTTACTGTACGCCCTTAGGCGATGAAGAAAATTGAGAAATTCTTGGAAAGTGTCTCGCAAATCAGCGGAAATTTGAATAAATCCGAGAAAATCAAATGGAGGAAAATAATCTTCATTCGGGACAATGTCGGCTTTGTTAAGCTTGTTAATGTACACCCTTGGGCGATGGAAATCCAAATCAAATAAAAAAACGCGAAAATAGGAAGAAATCTGGGAAATGATGAGAAAACCAAACTTGGGGTGAGCTAGGAATGCGTGCACAATGTAAGGAAGAAAACGCGACAAAATATGCAAAATGCATGTCAGAGTATAAAAATGAAAATTCCAAGGGCCTTCGTGCTAAAAAAACCCAAATTCTGAATGAAAACTGAAGTTCTGAAGCTAAATCATAAAAAATACATAGAAAAACACATTTCATGTAATTTTGAGGAAATCTGGGGTCAAATGTGCAAAATTATGCATTTTTGGTTCAAATGAAGATTCCTAGGGGTCAAAATGCAATTTTGCCACTGAAACATGCATTCAATGTAATTCTTTGGAAATTCAGGGTAAAATATGCATGGAAAAAAGTCCATGTTTGAAAACAAAAAGTTTCAGGGGTAATTCAATAATTTTACCCTAGAAAACATGCATTCAGTGTGAAATCTGTAAAGTTCAGGTGCTAAAATGCAATTTAACCAGAGAAACATGCATTCAGTAGAGTTTTAGAAAAGTTTAGGGTTCTTTATGCAAAAAGTTGGATTAAAATGCATGAAAAGAAACTCTAGGGGTTTTATCAAACTTTTAAGCCTGGAAAAAATTATTTGGAAAACTTAGGGGGCACATTGCAATATTTTCAATTAAAACTTTATTCAAACGATTTAAGAAAAATGCAAGGGCCTAATTGTAAGAAAAAAAGGACCTACTTGCAACGAAAAAGGACCAATTTGTAAAAAAAAAGACCTATCTGAAGGATAACAAAAGTTATAGAAGTTTTATTAAAAGAAAATTATTTTTTATTTTTTAAAGAAGAAAAAGAAACTGCGGCAGCTGGTGACGGAGTCCTGCCATCGACAACCATCGGAAAAGCTTCCAAAGGCCATCCCATGGCCAGATCCAAGATCAGATCCAGTGGGAAGCAAGAAGAGAAGGAGGAGAAGAGATCCAACAGTTTGGATCAGGGATTCAATGGTAGGAGTGGGCCTCCCACCTCCCTCACCGTCGGAACACTCCGGCGACGACGTTGGAGAAGAAGGGGGATACTGGAGGTCACGGCGTGGCCTCTCTGGGCTCTAGGAGGCATGGGTGAGCGGCGAGGTTCATTTCCCTTCCTTCATAGGTCAAAATGGATGGAGATCGCACAAGGTGGGTTGCGCCAGCCGTCGCTGTCGTCTTCTCTGGCGAGCGAGGTCACCAGGGTGATCCAAGGCTTGAATTGCGATCCTGAAACCTCAGGAGTGTTGGTGGAGCGTCGAAAATCATTCCTTGGGGGTCGGAGGGGAGTTGCAAGGCTAAAACCAGAGAAGAGATGCTCCACTAGGGAATGTTTTGTGAGCATTTGTCTTTAGTTACGCCTTATTATTTGTTTGTTTGAGTTTGTGTGTTTTATTTTAATCAGGAAGGGAGGCAAACACGTCTCTACTCTCCTAATCATGGCAAATACAAAAAAGGGAAGAAAACACACAATCATGGCATCCAAACACTCAATCAACAAGCAAAAGACATAAGCATGGCATGTGCTAGTGTAGTGCTCATAGGTAAGTGAAGAAAAGCAAGCATCATAACAAACGGCATTAATCAGGTCATGTGCATGTGTTGTGGCATAGCAATTGTGTAAAATGGCATGCACAATCAAATATGTACAAACAAGTAGAACAAGCAAACAAACACAAAGTGTACAGATCAATAACAAGCAAGCAAGAAAATCAATACGAAAGTCAAAACTTGGTTATCCTCAGCGGAGTCGCTAGTTCCTGTGACCAAGCTAGTGGAACCCTATATGACTCCAAGGTGCGTGGAAACACACGAGGAGTCCCGATATGGTCACAGCAAAGATGGTGAATCCGAAGAAGGAGACTAGACTCGAAAACACCAAAGAAAGATAAGAAAAGGATAAGGAAAAGGAGTCGTTACCTAGTCTTTTAATGGAAAGACGAGGAAAACGAAGATGCATAAGAATGCAAGAAGCTGATGCAAATGAATGCGTATATGCTCCGTGTCTAATGGATGCAACACTTGGCCATTGCGGGTCAGAGAAAGGGTAAGGATTCTTGTTACGCATGGGGAAGCTGTTAGACACCCCCATGTGCCCGAAGAAATCGGTCTTTCTAGGTTTCCTACTTGCTAAAAATCTAGTGTGTGTGTGTGTGCTTGTCTACTCCGAATGCACATGCCAAAGATGAAAGCGAAAACATGCGAAATCAAAGAGAAGAAATGAATAAAAAAGATATAATACGGAAAATAATCCGAGGGACATTGTAGGCATTGAAAATGCCACTTTACAGTACGCCCTTGGGCGATAGGGAAAATCGTGAAAATCAGAAATATTCGAAAAGCGTCACGCCAAACTGTGGAAACTTAGGAAATCTGAGAAAATCAAATGTGAGAAAATAATCCTCATTCGGGTCCATGTCGACATTGTCAAGCCTATTAATGTACGCCTTCAGGCGATGAACGTCCAAATCAAATCAAAATCATGACAATTGGAAGAAATCTGGAAAATACGTGCATGATGCAAGAGAATAAGCATGAGAATATAAGCATGAAAAACGGTAATAAAATGTACAAAATGAAAGCATGGGTGAAATATGTAAATTTCCAAGGGTCTCTGTGCAAAAATTACATGCTCTTGAGTAAAGGTTGAGATTCTAGGGCTAAATCAGCAAAATTGTTTTGGAAAACACATTTTATGTAATTTTAAGGAAGTTGGGGGTTAAATGTGCAAAACTGTGCATTTTTTGTAAAATTAGGACTCTGAGGGTCCAATTTGCAATTTTGTCAGCAAAACATGTGCTCAGTGTAATTTTGAAGAAAGTCAAGCTTAAATGTGCAAAATATTGGACTCATGGATGAAAATATGAATTTCCAGGGATTGATTTGCAATTATGCCATAAAAACATACGTTCAGTGTAAATTTAGTGAAGTTTTGGGTCCAAAATGAAAATCTGTCCACATTTTGAGTAACAACATGAATTTCCAAGGTTAGGTTTGTAATTATGCCAGAAAATCATGCATTCAGAACAATTTTAATGAAGTTCAGGGTTTTATGTGCAAATTATGGACTTAAAGTGAATGAAAACTAAATCAGAAGGTTTTAAGTCAAAATTTAAAGCTTGAGAAATATTAAAAGAAAATCATTAGGGCCACCCTACAAATTTCCAATACAAAACATTATTAAAATGATTAAAAAACTAATGGAGGGATTGATATGCAAAATGAGAGGACTCAAACACAAACCAAAGAAAATGACAAGAGTTTTTTTTTAAAGAAGCTTGTAAAAAAGCTCGACAGTCGCTAGCGATAGCATGTCACTAGCGATGGCCACTAGGATGCCATCCTAGGCTTCCCTGATGCTTGATCTAGGATTCAAACACAAGGGAAGCTAGAGAGAAGAAAGGGGAAGAGATCCAATGTCTCTGATCTAGCATCCAGCGCTTGAAGGCTTCCTCCCACCCCCCTCGCCGGCGTTGTGACTCTTGCGATGGGCCCGGAGAAGAAAGGGCTATTGGAGGCAGCGACGCGGCGTTCCAGGATGGTTGAGGGCGTGGAAAGGAAAGTTTTCCTCCATCTGGAAGCATGAATGGCTGCATTCACTCATGTCTCGATTAAGCTTGTCGTCGTCGCCAGCAACGGCGACTGCGGAGGTTGTTTAAAGCTCGAATTGAGGTGCTGAAGCTTTTAGAGGCCTGAGGGAAAGGAGGGGGAGGTATCTTGATGCTTTGGAGTGAGCCATATGGTGGGAGGTGCTCGAACGATCTCAATTAGGGGTTGTCTTCTCCGACAACGACAAGGCTGTGTCCGACAATCTTAATCCTGTGGCTTTGAGGGGGTTGCATGACTTCCAAAGTGGAAGAATAGCAAAGGGAGACCTAGACTAATCATCCTACACACACTAGAGCACAAATCACTCGGTGGATTCGTGCCCCTACCTCTCTTGCTAGAAAAATGGGTCTGAAGACCCATGAAACCTGGATTCTGGTCAAGGATGCTTCCAAGCTCCACTAGAATTGCTTCAAGGAGGTCGAGGAGGACTTAGGGAATATGAATGGAAGAAAATTGAGCTCTAATTGGGGCATACTTGAGCTAGCAGTGGAGGTGGCTACCGAAGCTCGTAGGAGACGGATGCTGGAGCTGGTCTGAGCTTTGAATTGCCTCCTCTCCGAGCTTCTTCATTGATTTGAGCTTCCTCTGGTTGCTTTGGTTGGCTTGATCTCCCCTTGGTAACTCTCCTCTCAAGCTTTCTCGCTTTTTTCAAAATTTTCTCTCTTTTTCGAGCTTTTTTCCCCCCTTTTCTCTTGCAAATGGGGGGTATTTATAGACTTGCATTGGCTAGGTTGTTTAGGTTGTTAGGGTAGTATGTTATGGGTTTTTGTAGGTAGTTAGAAGTTGTTACAAGTTGTTATAGGTTGATATGGGTTGTTGTGATGGAGTGGGAAGTGGTTAGGTTTGTTTAGGTGGTTCCACCGGCATGGTCACAGGTGCTATCCTTTGATCCCCTATATTTGAAACTAGGTAGAGGGAATTAGTCTTGGCTTCAGCTAAGAGATGGAAAACCATAGCCTAGTGGATGCTAATTGTCAGTCATCTGTGGATACTCTACAAATCATTATAGGGCAATGTCTTTGTAGAGAAAATTCACCCAAGCCATGAGACATGCTTGAGTAGGAAATGAACTCCTAATCTGGGTGAATCAGCTGTTGCATCACCAACCAGACTAGTTCCAGTTTCCCTACTTACTAAGTTCTCGGTGATGCGTTCGTTTGTTCCTTCCTCTCGAGCCATCACCGCCAGCTTCTCGGTGATGCATTCGTTTGTTCCTCCTCTCGGGCCATCACCGCCAGCTTCTCGGTTGATGCACTCGTTTGTCCTCCGCCTCGGACTTCCCTTCCAGACAGATGGATCCAAGGTGCTATCGTTGGGGCTGATATCCCAAACTATCGCTGGGGCTGATATCCCAAACTATCATCTCAGGCTGATACCCTAAACTATCATCTCAGGCTGATACCCTAAACTATCATCTAGGGCTGATATCCTAAACTATCATTCGGGGCTGATATCCCAAACTATCACCGGGGCTGATATCCCAAACTATCGCTGAGGCTGATATCCTAAACTATCATCCGGGACTGATATCCCAAACTATCGTTGGGGCTGATATCCCAAACTATCGTCGGGGCTGATATCCCAAACTATCGCTGAGGCTGATATCC